>CAUYSK010060212.1:0-56903 GCA_963575035.1 Avahi laniger
CTCTCTTTGCCTCTTCCTCATGAGGACCCTCGTCACGGCATTTGGCACAACCCAGATAATCCCAGATTATCTCCTCGTCTCAAGACAAGGTCTTTAACATGATCACAGCTCTTGTCACAAGAGGTCATATTCCGTCTTCTGACATATAAGGTAGGACTCAGAGGTTCTGGTAATTACGAGGTGAGTATCTTTGGGTGGCCATTTTCAGCCTACTATCCAGGGAAAGGGAAATATATGTGTGTGTATATATATATATTTTTAGCCAGGAGTACTAACATAAACAACCAGGGGTAGGAATAGATGAATGAGCGTCATACCTACACTTAATCAGTGCTGCTCTTGCTTTGTATCTGGGCGACAGTGCGGCAGAGGAAGGTCTTTCCCGACTATGGTCTGAGAACGTGCCACCTGCATCAGCTCCCCTGGTGTACTCATTAAAAAGGCACATTCCTAGGTGTGACCCCAAATCTACTAAATCAGATTAAGGAGAAAGAGAAGAGGGGTACTCCCAGGATTCCAAATTCTAACAAAGTCCTCAGGTGATTTTTTACTCATATAAATTTGTGACCTACTGAGATGGTGTCTGGAATGGCAGAACCATTAAACTTTGATGCATCCAAATCACGGTGGTGCCCATTCCCCCTGGGACCCCCTGGCTGTCACCCTTTGGAGACACCAAAGCCATACACAGGTGGGGTCCTGACCCTGCACTTTATAAGCTCCTTGGGAGAACGGGGTAAGCACCAAAGTTGAATACCCCAGTACTCGGTGTTTTTCAAGTTTTTCTGATGATAAGAATCACCAAAAACAGTTGGTACAAATGCACATTTGGGCTCCTTCCAAGACCAACTGGATCAGAATCTCCAGGGCAGGGATCCCGGAGATGTCCAGTGTTTCTTACCATGCAGCAAGTTTGGGCTGGATCACAGACTTGGCTTAAACAGACCTGAATTCTAATTCTATGCGGCAATGAACGTGCCTCAATTTCTGCATTTATGAAATGGGAGTGAGAGTACCACCGCACAGGTTATACCGGGACTAAATTCGTAATTGGAAGAGTTCCGAGCTTCTCGAAGGTATAAGTTATGACTTTTGAGTCTCTGCAACATTTTGCAGAGGCTAGCGCGGGGCCTTGCAGAGGAAAGGACAGGACTGACAGGTGTTCAGGGCTGGGAGAGCTAGGTGTTTATGCAGACCACCCTCCGTCTGATGCCTCAGTCTCTCCACAGTACCCACCACAGGTAGGCCACTACCATCCTATCGTCCACCTCCCAAGGCAGCGCTATCCATGGCAACTCTCATGAGCAAATTGGAGTCAGGGCCCATATCTTCGTGACTGCAGCTTCAGGCATTAGGACAGGGATGGATAGCCCCTCACATAGTGTTGATGAGTAAATAACTAGTCAACAAGTGTACAGTTTGTGTATTTCACAGTCCTAGGGAATGCCATTCCCATATAGGTCAATGCTGAATAGGTATTCTCCACCCTCATTGTACATAGCACTTGTCATTACCTATTTAGTACACATAGTATTTACTTTCTGTTACTCTTTTGCCCACTGGAGTGGAAGCTTCCCCAGCCTGGGGATTTTTGTCCTTTGTTCATTCCTTTACCCCCGGTACTTAGGATAGTACCTGGCATATGATAGGTGCTCCATAGATATTTACTGAATGAAGTGGAGTATAAATAAGGAGTGTGCACTAGGAATGCTCCATGCTTTGCTGTCATTCACTAGGTACATACCACATATTAGTTATTTTCCTAGAAGCTAAGAGAACATGGAAGGTTGGAATACTATTGTAAGCACTCAGCAGAAATCCAGAATTGTATTAACTTAATCAGCGAATGCAATATAGTTACGATTACAAATGTCTGCACACACACCATGTTTGGAATGCAGTTTGCTCTCAAAATGCTCATAAACCTTCTCCTTCATTTTGATGTTTTCAATCTCATCTCCAGTTAGGTAGGACAATTTATTCTCTGCTATGAATTCTCCGCTATGAACACGGAGCAACTGAGACACGGAGAAGCCATATGTCTTGTTCAAGTCAAAGAGGGGTTCAGAAGAGAAGCTGATACAAGACAAAAATGAGCCTGGATTGTGCTTGAAAAAATGATTACCTTTTAAAGCTCTACTCAGCATCCCGTTCACGAGCTCTGTCAGGTTAAGTGCAGACAGATCGATGGACCTTGCAGTTAGCTCTGAAAGAGATTCGAAGATAACATCACTACCAGCAGGCTTTTCTCAGTGGCAGAAAAACTCTTCCTCTTTGGACGTGTGTTCAACACATATCAGTGCCAGGCACAATGGGATTGAAGACAAGAGGCAATTCTTGTCCTCAGGAGGTGACAGCCCACCTAGTGACAAACGTAGTTAGGAGAAATTTAAATGAAGCACAGGAAACTCTTTTAGTGTCTATTTTATCTCTACAATTGGAGAGAGCAGGGATTTATAGGAAATAACTCATCCACAGTGGAAGCCCCAGGGCATCGCGGGAATTCTCAACAGCTCTGTATCTGGAAATAAGTACACTGAGCAATAGTGAGGCTCAAAGCTTGGGAAAGCATTGACATCGCCTGGAAAGATTATTTTAAATTCCCCACAATTCCCGTGCATGATCTCGATCCTCAGAGATTCTGATTGAATTGGTCTGGGATGTGACCCAAACATCAGCCTTGGAGGAAAAAGTTGCCCAGGCATTGGTAGTGTGCAAATGAGTAGAGAGATGCCGCGGGGTTAAAATCCTCCCTCCTCCTCTCATCGGCTCCTGGCTACTCTTTGAAGATTTGAAAACAACAGGTGACAAGGTGGAAATAGTGGCTGCTGTCCCCACTGTCATCCCTGCTGTCGGTATTGGGGACAGAGGTCAGGAAGTGGAAGAATGTGCTCTGCAGCCCAGGCCCCCAGGGAATAGGGGAGGGGCTCACCTGTGGTAGCGAGAAAGGCCACCCCCTTCTCCTTCCTCTCTCCTCCTCTGAGGCCAGACCCTGGGAAGGAAAAAGACTTCATGAGAGAAATGCGAGTCTCCAATCCCAGCCCCTGGAGCTGGACAAGCCTTGGAGGCCTCCACTGCAGCGGCTCTCAGGCCCACAAGTGTCAGAATCCCGGGGGCACTGAGGAAAGGCAGGTTCCAGGATCCTCCTGTGTCCCCTCTTCCAGATGCTAGTCTCCTTGGGCTGGGTATGGCCTGGAAAGCCACATTTTAATAAATATGCAAGGTGATTCCGACGCAGGAGGTCTAAGGGACCCCACTCCTAAGCTAGGCTGGGAAACTAGGGAGAGAAGAAACTTGCCTAAATTTGCACAACTGAGCAGTGGGAATGAAGGGCTCCCCACCTGCTTCTTAGAACTGAAGAGCAGCGGCCAAAATATCAGACCTCTTGCCTCCTTGGCAACTTTCATACTATCAAAGAAGAAAGTGTCAGAGGAAAATTTGAAATGTCAGAGGCATTCATTCATTCATTCATTCATTCAACAGATACTCGCTGAAGGCCAAGCAATATGCTAGGCATGGAGTATAAAGTGGTACATGGGAAAGAACCAGGTCTCTGGCTGCATGGAGCTTATGTCTGTGATTTGGTCAGGGAGGAGAGTCAGGTGTAGAGACAGGTGAAGCCTGTTAATACAGAGAATAGCAGGTGCTGTGAGCACCTTCATCAGGGCACTGACCTGTCATGGGGGATAGGGAAGGCTTCCTCGTGGGAAAAACATTAAGCTGAGACCAGAAAAGTCAGTTATTTGGATTAGATGATATATTATTATATTGCATTTGTTGCTGTTATTGTTGCAGTGATTATTTTTCATTTTACATTTGGATGGAGAATGTGCTTCATGTCCATTTTATACATGGAAAAACCAAGGCACAGAGTCTGAAAATGTGTCAAGAGTGACAGCGTAAGTCAGGGTTTAGGACTGGCCTGGTGACCTGTTGTACCAAGGAAAGCCCCATCTTTTTCCTTCTTCACGTCTTTATTTCCAGACACTGAAATAAAAGATTTCATTAGCAAAATAGTATCCTGGAAGTGCAGCCTCACACAATTCATAACATCCTTAGAAATCATCTTGTCCAACATTTCCTTTGAAGGGTGAATAAACTGTGAGCCCAAAAAGTTAAGTGATGTACCTAAATCCCACATTAGGTGAGTGGCTACGATGAATTTAGAACACAGATATCTCAGCTCTTTCTACATGTTATTCTCTCCTGCTTTTTATTTTATTTTATTTTGTATTATTGAGGTAAGAACACTTAACATAAGATCTGCCCTCTTAACACATTTTACAATGCATGATAAAGTATCGTTACTTATCATCACTGTGTTGCCAGGCAGATGTCTAAAACTTACTCATCTCACATCACTGAAACTTTGTATCTATTGAACAACAAACTCCCCATCTCCCCCTCCCCGGCAGCCCCTGGGGACCACCTTTCTACTCTCTGCTTCTGTGAATTTGACCGTGTTAGCTGCCTCACGTAAGTGGCATCATGCGGTATTTGTCCTTCTGCGACTGACGTATCACTTAGCATGATATCCTCCAGGCTCATCCATGTTATTGCGCATGGCAGCATTTTCTTCCTTTTTAAAAGACTGAATAATATTGCATTGTGCATATATATATGCATGCCACATTTTCTTCATCCATTCATCCATTAACCGCATTTAGGCTGTTCCTCCTGCTTGTCACGTACCCCGTTGAAACCGAGGTCAAGTCAGCTGTTGCCTGCTTACGCCAGTTTGGCCTTTTATCGGTTATCAAGCTTTCTGGTCAAATATCAAAACTGGGGCTATAGGTAGGTGGAGACTCTAAACTCCTTTCCCCACAATAGGGCTTTGGGAAACAGAGTTATGTTACAACAAAAGGGAATCTAAGACAGACGTCCATCATTAAGCAGGCCAAACGCTTCAACCAACCAGCTCTCTAGCTTGGGAGGCCAGCTCCGCCCCCGCAGGCACTGAGTGGCAATGGACGGGAGGGAGCAGTCACTCTCAGGCAACTGCTCAATGATCTGTGGGCGGCATCAACCAACCTTGCTAAAAATGCCAGCAGCAGAGTCCTCCACACAGGTGAGGGACCCAGGATTACCTGAGATCTGGGTCTCCAGGCCACAGGGGTGCTATCAGCTGTGGAGCTTGAGAATTCCTACACCTTTTCAGCCAGGATGGTGGGCCCTGTGCAATCTTTCTGACCAAGCACCTTTCTTGAACACCACTCCTTTCACCAAGGAAAAAAATTTTTCTACCACTCCTCCTTCTAATTACAAATCCTTGGGTGGATTTTGGTGACAATATTTGAAATGTGAACTAAACACCCCTGAAGCACAGACTTTTGAATAGGATGTAATACGGAAGCAGTTTTCAGATAACTTGCTGGACAGATTATATACAGCCATTACTATATTTTTGGATTAAAAGACCATCATAGTAGTATCTTTAAAACAGAAGATACCTGGCACTTTTTGTGCTTCTTCATGCTTAGTATTTTATCACCTTTTATCCCTTATGATTACCTGTGGAGCAGAAATTGTTGTTCCCATTTAAAGAGGAGAAGATTGAAGACTCAGATAAGGAAAATATTTATGGAAAATTATCCTACTTATACACAATGAACTGGTACAATTGGCATCCTCAGGCAAAGGGAAGCGGTTTGCTGGAGTAGCATTTTAACTTTATATGCTGAATAATATTGCATTGTGTGTGTGTGTGTGTGTGTGTACATTTTCCTTATCCATTCATCCATTAATAACTTCTTTATCTTTTGCTATTCAAACCATGTGAATGTACTAATTAAAAATAAATAAAATTTTAAAAATAAAGAGTAACCCCATCCCCTCCCAAACCAAAAGCATACCACATAAATTATCCTGCTCGTTTACTAAAAATTTAGGAATAGAAACCTCATCCCTGTCTCCTCTTGTCCTTCATGTTGCAATGTACCCATCATCTCACTGCACAACCAATTTCATACCATCCAGAAAGGAAAGGCAAAGAAAGAAGAAATCACTATAAAGGTGATGATGGCAAATAACAATACTTCCCATTGTAAAATCTTCTCTCTCCAACAGAATGTCACAGTCTTTGTGGACTTAATAAGATCATGAAAACCCAAGTATTCAATGAACCGTAAAGTAATAAGCAGCTCATAGGAACTATTACAATGACTGTTAGAACATTAGATATAGACACAATCTCCATTTATGGCCAGAGAAAGTAAGGCTTATGGAAATCAAAGAATTTGCCCAAGAACAGGGTGGACCAGGGAGGAGCACCTGCGCTTTTACCTGTAGTAGGTAGGAAGGCCATTCCCTTTTCTTTCTTGGCTCCTCCTTTAATGCCAGACACTGAAGCAAAACAGATTTCATCAGAGAAATTATAACCCAGACATAACATCAGAGAAAATCTAATTCCAAATGCCTATTTTATAGATGAGAAAATTATGACCTGGAATTGTGAAGTGACTTGCTTAAAATCACACATCTAGTTTGTTCACTCATTTAATCATCAAATATTTATTGACCAACTATAATAATACGAATGATTGATAATGTTATTGAGCACCTAGAATTTGCTGGACATTGCGTGTGTTGGGAAGGCAGACATGAAAGAAATGAATGCAAGGACATCATTATAAACAATGCTGAATACTTTGAAGGAACTGTGGGAGTGTGTAATGGGAAGGAATCCAGAAGCCTTCCCCGGGAGGACACATTGAGCTTAGACCTGATGGATGAATGGTATTTGAGTAGGATTTCACTGGCTGGGAAGATGGGAGGGGGTGCATGTATACTCAGGGAGCATTTGATGTACAGAGAACAGCACATACCCAGACCTGAGGTGGGCTGGAGATTTCCTTCAAAGAATTGAAAGGTGGCCAACAGGGATGGCATATAAAGAATGGAGGAGGTGGAGGTTTGTAGAGACTGGTGATGGGGAGGCAGGCAGGGTCCCGCAGAGCCCGCGAAGAACTCTGGGGACACTACACAGAGAGAAGGAGGAAGTCAGTGAATAATTTGGAGCAGGGCAGAGACATGAGGGAGGAATTTGGAAGGTGACATAATGAGATTTAGGAAAAGATCACTCAGGCTGCTGAGTGGAGCACAGAGCACGGGGAGACAAGAGGAGAAGCTGACTTGGAAGGCTCCCTCCATGGTCCAGGAAAAGGAAAATGGTGGTGTGGACAAGGGTGGTAACGGTGGAAGTGAAAAGTTGCATAAATGGGACTCAAAAAGTCAAGGGAAAAAACAGGAATAGGGAATTTATTACTGCCATTCCAACAAATTCATTTAGGATTCTGGAAAGATACATTGGCTGCTGAGATTCTCTAAAGCACAGTGAATACTCAAACTTCCTATATAGAAGAGACACTTCTAGAACTCCGACCAGACCCACCTGTGTTCCAAAGGGACAGGACACACACCAGGCCCACGCACAGCCTCACCAGAGGGCCGTGTAACAGGAAGCCAGCCATGTTTGCGATACTTCAGCCCACCTGCGAGGAAGCAAGGGAGAACGTGGAGGAAACTGCTGGATTACTAAGAGCATTGACGCAGAATGTCCTTTGCAGACAGCGCATGGGGAGTCATTAGAATTAGAGACTGAAAAAGGCTTTGTATAATACTAGTTAGGAGAGGTTAGGATGCCGAGGTAACAAATTAACGTCACCATTTCATTGACTTAATTCAACAACAAAAGTTGACTTTTTGTTCACAGTGCTTATTCACAGCAATTTGGTGGCTCTGCTCCTCACAGTCTCTCAGGGACCCCTGTTATTTGAGGCTCCACCATCATGTAGTTCTCTATCTGGTAACTGTGGCCTCCTTAGTCAGTGGTTCACTGTGGCAATGGGACCAAGGACAGAGACCTGCAGGGTCATGCACTGACTCCAAAGTGCGTTGACAGGAAGCAGCATTTTCACTTTTACTTACAGCACAGGCAAAAATTATTCATATGGTCTTGCATGACTGCAGGATATCTGGGAAGATGGGAGGGGGTGCATGTATACTCAGGGAGCATTAGGGTCTCTTCTGTGAGTTTTCTGGCTAAAGAGCCGTCTAAACAGGTGGGAAATGCCCTCCAAATACAGCATCACTACTGCTCATCAATAGGAAACTAATATCGCTATAAGAGTATATGTGAGAGTTCAGAGTCACTTTCCTTCTCTGCAGCCATGTGTGCCAGCCATTCTTTGGGGCAAAAGGATGTGTTCTGGGGTTGGGGGAAAATGTTTCAGAAACCGAGCATCTTCATGGTATATCACATGTTGAGAAGTTCTGCTATCCATTAGGGATGGGAGTGCCCTGTAGCATTTGCTTTTGAGAGATCAAAGCAAACATTTAAGTTGCTTTTTAATTATTGGTAGATACCTGGCTGGTGTTTCTTCTAGACACCACCTTGGACAGAGACAGGCCTTACAAGGGAGCAAAAGGCTGGAGCTTTCATGAAGTTCTCTTATTTTCATCAATCTGTTTACTGTCTGAATCTCAGTTTTCCTCATCTGCAAAATGGGGCTAAGAGAATCTAGCTCTCAGGGTCTTTGTGAGGATTTAAGATAATAAATCCAAAGCATTTAATCCAATGTCTGACACACAGTAGTGCTCAGATACTGACTGGGCATCAAGCTCAGACTGGAGATACAAGGACGTAGGACAGAGCCAACACTGCCCCTTCCCTTATGATGTTTAGTAACTCAGAGGAGATAGACACAAGCCCAGCTAGTTCACACTCAAGGCCAACTGTGCTAAGTTCTCCAGAGAGAGATTTACAAAGGGGATGAGGAAGAGACAGGGAGAGAGAGAGAGGTGGAGGCATGGAGGGAGGAGAGAGAGGGAGAGAAAGCCGGGAGAACTCAGGATTTAGCATTCTCTCCTGCAAAGCGGTACAGCAAGTGCGGTGGGCGGCAACATGGAAAACTAAGTGAGGATTCTTCCCTCCGCACCTCAACTGCTATGGAAACGTTCCCTTACCTTTCTGAGCCTCAGGTACAGAATGGACACAGTCATAGCTACCTTGAAGGTATTTTGTGAAGATTAAATGAGAGTATGAAATATGATGCCTACTGCAATCTCCGGAATATGGTAGATACTAAGGAATCTTATTTCTTTCTCGTTTTCTTATCTTTTTCTCTTTCCTCCTCCTCTGCTTTCTCTTTTGTGTCTCTTCCGGGATTCAGCATCATACCAGAAGCATAAGGAATGAACAAATAAAAATTTACAGTAGAAAAACAATTACTTGTATCTATAGAATAGCTACATTTTTTGACTCTTGTTCCATTATGTTAACTACTCTTTTCTATTTGCTAAGAGTAAACATGCTAATATTTATTACTTTAAGACAATTTCTTTTGATTTTGTGCTTGGAGAAAAATGCATTTTTCCTTCTGTCTGTTTTTTTATTCTTTGCCATTGACCAACTATGTGTTTGGATCAAGGTTGCCAGACTTAACAAGTAAAAACACAGGACACCCAATTAAATTTGAATTTCAGATACCAATGAATGATATTTTAATATATCTCATGTAATATTTGAGACAACTCTAGTTTGGAGAGCTGGAGAGTATTACTGAAGAAAACTTTGCAACTTATACAATCAGATTGAATGGACTTCACCTCACAGCAAAACTGAGAACATCTGACCTCCTCGGGCTCCTCCTTGCAAGCCTGGGGTACTGTGGGACAACCTAGGGCAAGGGAAGAGCCTGGGTTTAAGGCCAGACAGACTTGATTTGAATCTTGGGTTGGCCGCTGTGATCTGGGTCAAGTTACTCAACCTTCACTCACTCAAAAAGTATTAGTGGAGCTCACAGCATAGTCGTTACAAGCAGAGACCCTGGAGTCAGAGGACTGCTTGGGTTCACCTCCTGGCCCTGCCATTTGCTAGCTGTGCAGTTACCAAACCTCTCTGTGCCTCAGTTTCCTCACTCAAGACTGTCATGAGGACTAAAATACATCACATTTATAAACTTCAGTGCACAGTGTCTGGCACACAGCAAGTGCTATAGAAGTGTTTAACAAATAAATAAGAGTGATGGTACTTAAGAATAGTTGTTGGGACTCCGATAGTAAGCAAGACAGACAATGTTCTCCATATGACAAAGTTACAATCCTCAAAGTCATGTCTTACAGAGATGGGATCAAATGTCCAATACTTTACCATAAAACTGATTTATCATTATTTGACTGCATTTCCCATGGCTACTGTTAGATAATTATCAATGAATTGGTTTTTCTTAGTGACATTTGCAGAAAAGCAAGTCATGCAGTGATAAGACAACAATAATAATATACTGAAGGGAAATCGAAATATACCATCCCAAATACGCCCCTTTGGCTCACGGATTGCTCTGAGTGGAAGAGCATGAACAGATGCAGACAGAAGCCTCCTCGGAGCTTCTCTTACCTGACTGTGCAGATTGTTGTAAATCCTCTCTTTCAGGGAGTTCTATGGCCACGAAGAAGATGGAAAGTCGGCACTGAGATGGACTTGCACAAACATATTCACTAAAATAGCCCTCATGTCTCATTAGTGTCCCCGTATAGTTACCTTCCAATAATTTACCCCCTCTAGAAGCTCAAAATCCTTCTCTTTTTTCTTGTCACTTCTCCACAAATTTATCATCCTTTGGTTAAAACAATATGCAAGCATTCTGGTCTGACGGCTCCTTTGGGATTTTCATTGCATTTTTGTGAGGCCCCCCGCAAGCATATGAATAAACCATTTTTCTCTTATTAATCTGTGTTTTTGTCAGTTCAATTTGTACGGCCCCAGACTCTGCACTCTAAAAGGGTAGAGAAAACAGGCTCCCTGACAGCACACTTTATTGAGCATCCTTTTTTGGGGATGATCTCAGTTATTTTACCTTCTCGAGTACCCTGTGAGACAGACATTGAAATTCTGACTACACAGGAGAGAGACCCGGGGATCTGAGGTGTAGTGTCGCAGTCCACAGTTGCAGGTTCCTAAGTGGAAGAACTGGGATTTGAACCGTGGTCTCTCAGACACTTAGGTCCATAGTCTCTTTTTTCCTGTTCTACTCTCCTGCTCTCAAGATACCATCCCAGAGTGCCAATAAAGGGCCTGATAGTAAAATCAAACAGAATCAATCATTCCAAAGCATCTTGGGGGTGGAAGGGGTTGGAAATCCAGTCCCACTGCCGAGAGAAGGGCTGAGGAGCGCTGTCTTCACTAACGAGCTAAGAATCCACCAGAGAGTCTTGTGAAATTAATTCACAGTATGTCTGTGTTTGGTCGCAACAGTCCCGGAGCTGGGAACACGGATGGTAAGGACGAAACCTCTGGAGTCTTAATTAAACATTGTCTTACCTCCAATTAACAAGGATCCCAAATCAACCAAAATTAGGTTAGCCTGACAAGCAAACCTGTCCTTCTCACTGTACTTTGCAACTGAAAGATGCCCAAACAGATACAGAATAATGACAACGTGCCGTGGAGAGGTGAAAACTCACACTGAAGTATCACCTGGTTTGAGCCAGACACAGTGAATGACAGGTGTTCTTGAGACATTATTACGGTCGATTCACTCAGCAACCTTCCATGTAAGTATGAGTTCCCCTTTCCTGAAGAGGAACCAGAGGCTTGGGATTCTAGATAGTCAGACGAAGGTCATTAAGCTGGCGGGGAAGCCCTGGACTTCAAACTCAGGCAATTGGCGCCATAAGCTGTGAGATACCACGGTAAGGTGAGGGTCAGCTTTTTAAAAAAGTCTGATGAAGAAAGAGAAGTGGAGGATCTAATATTTGTTGACCATCTAATGTACTAGGAATTTTACACATGGTAACCTATCGGTCCTTGAAGCAACCCTACTAGTTACTATTAACCTTATTTTATAGTATGAGGAAACCAAGGCTCAGACAAGTGAGTAGCCTGAGGGAACACAGCTCAGAGAGCCAGGACTGGGACCCCAGTCTGTTTACTGCCCTAATCCGTCATTGGCTGAACACTGACTAGGAAGTTATAATGTTTTAGCAGCTGTCGTGCTGCCGGCCATTTTTTAGGCTATTCTTTCATCCTCATTCCAATTCTTTGGACTTAAGATTATGTTTCCTTTATCACAGATGAGAGGACAAGCCATCTTTCCAGCTGATGACTGCATTTAAGATTCTAATCAATAGCTTAAAAGGAAAAATGGAAAGAAATAGACTGTGATCAAATGATCAAGGGATGGAGTCTTAGCTGAGCACAATATAGATACTGGATGACAGAAACCACTCGCTCGTATCCTTCAGCACCCAGGAGCCCGGAGCTGGGGATTATAGCAGATGCATTCCTTAGCTGCCTTCATGCTTTGGAGAGGAGAGGGCACAAAAGGGGCTTTAAAATATTAATATCTACCATATATGACTTACCTGTCTCCTGAGTAGGATAAATGACTTCAAAGAACTTAAACAGCCAGAAAGATTAACAGCTCAGTTAGAGCCACGGGATTTATATGAGTTCTTAGTGAAAGATACAGGGGGTGGGGATGGGGAGAGGCTTCATAACTTTGCTTTAAATCCTCCGGGAAAAAAAATGAAATAATCCTACTGAAAACTCAGAGTGGTGAAAGAAGATGAACTCCATGGGAGAAAAATGCCTGTGTGATGAGCTGAATAGAATCAGTGAGAGGAACGACAATGCACTGATTCAGCATGGGATGGGAAAACTTTGCTGACAGTAATTACGTGTATTGAAGGAGCAGAACAGGAGTCCCCAGGTGATGATTTCCTTCTTCCCGTTGCAAAGGTCCTTGGGCCAAACATCACCTGGCATACGGGCCAGCGGAAGTCTTCTGAAGAAATGGCTGAGGGCTGTCGTCACTCTTAGCAGATTACTAGAGCAGGGTAGACAAGCCCAGGCCTGTTGCCCATTTTCATATGGACTGCAAGCTCAGATGGTTTTGTATTTTTAAATGGTTGGAAAAAAATTGGAGAGGAAAGATATTTTATGACATGTAAAAGTTGTATGAAATTCAAATTTCAGTGTCTACAAATAAAGTTTTATTGGAACATTTCCACCCTCATTCATTCAGGTATTGTCTACGGCTGCATTTGGACTACAACGGCAGATTTGAGTAGTTGGGACAGAGGCTGTATGGCCCACCAAGCCTAGAATATTTACTGCTATCTGACCCCTTATAGAAAGCTTGCCAACTCCTGGCCTAGAAAAACCCACATAAGCAGATTCCTTCTACTCCTAGGGCCCAAGTTCAAGACTGTTCTTATCTAGGCTACTGGAACTGCCTGCTGACTTGTCATCCTGCTACCACGCTTGTTTCCCTGAATCAGTTTCTTTTACAGCAGCCATAGTGATCTGTTTTTAAATAACTTCGTTAAGGTATAATTTACTCATTTTAAGTGTTAAATTCGATGTAAATTTACCAAGTTACACAACCATCACCACATTCTAGTTTTAGAACTATCATCCCCATAAGATTCTTCCTGTGCATTTACAGTTAATCCCCCTCACCACCAGCCCAAGGAAACCACTAATCTACTTTTAATCCATATAGATTGTGTTTTCTGGACATTTCATGTAAATGCACTTATGCAATATATAGTCAGAGAAATATTTTTAAATCATAAATCAGATCATGTCACTACTTTGCTTAAAATCCTCCCATAGCCTTCCTTAGTACCTGGTATAAAATCCTAATTCTTTATCCTGGCCACAAGGACTCACATAGTTACAAGTCTCCAGTTGTAGGTCATGCTACTCTTTCGCTTGTTTATGGCCTTCCAGTGACATCCCCAGGAATTTTGCACTGTCTGTTCCCTCTGATTGGCGTGCTCTTCCCCAGCCTTCGCAAATGACTAGCTCGGCTCCTTCCTATTCTTCAGTTGTTGGTGGAAATATCACCTACAATTGGGTGCCTCATGAAAGGATGCTCTTGTAATTGTCCTGTGCATGATCATAGACTTTAATTATTGTGTTTGTTTATTGGCTTGCTTCTCTACGATCTGTTTCCCTACCAAAGATGTCAGATCCATGGGACCAGGGGCCTCGTACGCCATTTCATTTACTACAATATCCCAGGACCTGGTGCAATGCCTGACATAAATATTTGTGGAATTAATGAATCAGTCAATTCCAGTTCAGCTGGGCCTTTAATAAAACTCCTAAATCCTCTCTCCTCTTTAATTCTTTCTCTACACCAATGCCGTCTCATAGAAATATAATGCAAGCTATAGATGCAATTTAAAATCTTCTAGTAGTCACATTTAAAAAGTAAAAAAAGAAACGGGAAATTAATTTTAAGATATATTTTATTTAACATTATACATTAAAAATATTTTCATTTCAACATGAAATAAATATTAAAAATTATTGAGATATTTTCCCTTTTTTGGTACTAAATCTTCAAAGCTGGTGCGTATTTTGCATTTACAGCACATCTCTATTTGGATTAGCCCATTTCAAATAGCTACACATGGCTGGTGGCTGCCACACTGCATAATACCACTGTAGAAATGAAAGTGATTTTCTTAGACCACAAAACTGACTGAATAAGTGAACTAGGGTCCCTGCCCTCCAGGCATGGAGATTTTGGTTTGGAGAGATTATCAGTTACCTCAAAGTCACTTTTCTCATCTACAAAATAGAGAATATAATAGTATCTGCTGTATAGACTTGTCATAAGTCTATGTCATAAATGGCTTGGTTCATGGCAAGCATTTAATAACTGCTAACCATTATCTGCCTAGGAAGTCTGCATTTCCAAATTTTGGTTGACTCCTGTGTAACATACCTCTTGTATTAACAATAACACTCCCAGGTGAGGCAGCAAGAGAAAAAGCCACAGCTCTGGTCCTGTTTCTGTAGCTTGACAGCTGTGTGGCTTCGGGTAGGCTGCTTAACCTCTCTGAGTTTCGTTTTCCTCATATTTAAAAATGCAGGTAATGAATCCTCAAAGCAATTGAACTCACTGTGAACTTGAAAAGCGCTGTACAAATGTAAAGCATTATTGTTATATTAACCTCTAGGATCCTGTGATAATCTGTTGATACCTCTGGGACTCCAGTCCAAGACCCTAGATCCCGCCACCCTCTCTGGTCCCTCCTCTTCTCTCCTGGTTAGAACTCCACAGTTCCTGCAAGGCTCATACCCTATGTCCTTGGCTCCCATCTCTTTTTTGCTTCCTTGGACAGATCCACATCTTATTGTCTGAAATTCTGAAATCAAAAAGCTCTTAAATCAAATGCTTTTCGTCCTTAATGGGGCAGTACAATTCGATCTTACCTGAATCCCTTGACTATAAACTCCGACCTGAGCTGTCATTAGGTTATTTATCATCTGTTTTTTCTGCTTAGTGTGAATATTCATATTCTTTGCTGCAGGAATATTACATTTTGGTTGTGCAGAGCTGCCCCTTTCTAAAATCTGGAAATCTCTAAATTTAGAAATGTCACTGGCTCAAGGGTTTTAGAGGAGGTTGGTTTTGTGACCATGTCTTCCCTTGGCAGACCCTAGGCCTGCTCAATTCCACCTCCCTGTCCACTCCTGTTGGCACCTGTGCCGCTGAGTTTGGCTGTAGGAAAACATACAGTGTTGCTGACTGAGCTCACCTGAAAACCATGAGCTCTAACTTCCATGGGTCCTTCTTGCTGCTGCACACTCTCTGTATTTCCAGGGTCCAACTACCTATGCATTCATCATGCCTTTTTAGTTTCTCTATTTGGTGCTTTGACATCTTGAGGCCTTGCTGACTCCGGAGGGATATTTTCTTTATATATCTATTCTATTAGCTTTTTCCTATTTTTAAATTTTTTTATTTTTATTTTTTTATTTTTTTTTACTTTTTAACCTTTTCTGTTAAAGACTAAGACACAAACACACTCATTATCCTAGGCCTACCTAGGATCAGGATCATCGATCTCACTGTCTTCCACCTCCACATCCTGTCCCACTGGAAAGTCTTCGGGGACAATAACACACATGGAGATGTCATCTCCTGTGCTGACAATGCCTTCTTCTGGAACACCTGCTGAAGAATCTGCCTGAGGCTGTTTTACAGTCAGCCTTTTTTTTATAAATAGAAGGAGTACACTCTCCAAAAATGATTAAAAATATCATATAATAAACACAGAAACCAGTAACGTAGTTGTTTATTATCATTATAAAACATTTTATACTGCATGTAATTGCATGGGCTGCACTTTCATATGACTGGCAGTGCGGTAGGTTTGTTTACACCAGCATCACCACAAACACCACATAATGCACTGCATTATGATGTTAGGACAGCTATGACATCACCAGGTGACAGGGATTTTTTGTCTCCATGATACTCCTGTGGAGCCACCGTCACATGTGTGGTCCGTTGTTGAGCAACACGTCCCTGTGCACTGCCTGACTATATAGATGTAGGTATAGATACAGATAGAGATAAATCTTCAGTCCTGAAGTTAAGTCTCCTTAACTCCACACTCAGGTATCTCCTGGACATTTCCACCAAATGTCTCACATGCATTTCAAATCTGACATGTAGAAAACCAAGTTCATGCTCTTATTGCAAAACCTGCCCCTTTCCCAGTCTTCTACCCCATCTCGATGGTACCTCCACTCATCCAGGTATTCAAATAAAAAAACGGCAATCATCCGAGATTCTTATTCTTCTCTCACATCTCATATCCACCCCATCAGTAAATTCTGTCATCTCTGCTCTTAAAATGCATCCAGATTCCAGACACTTCTCACCACATCTACTGTTCTTGCTCTGCCCCAAGCCTCTCTTGGCTCTCACTGGGCTGATGACCACCAATGCAATGTGGCTCCTGATTCATCTCCCTGCTTCTGCTCTTGCCTCCTCCAGTGTACTCTCAATACAGCAGTCAGGGAAACACTTTTTAACACAAATCATATCTCGTCACCCCTCTACTCAAAGCCCTGCAGTGACTTCCTTTTTGGATCAGAGTAAAAGCAAATATCCTTACAATGGCCCATAAGACCCTTCGTGATCTGACCCCTATTACATGTCTAATTTCATGTCTTGCGCCCCTTTCCTCTGCTAACTCCCCTTGCCCTGCACTGGCCTGAGGCAGACCTGCCCAAAACCAGCAGATAAACTGCTGGGAATGTTTTCACATCTGATGTGGGGGCAGGACATAGGACAATTGGACTTTTCTCAGGGGAGACACCTTACACGTCTTCCGTGTGGGGAAACCACTGAGTCTCAGGTCAACTAGAAGCCCACGCTCGTTGCTGGGAACTGACATTATTGGGAAGCATAAGTGGTTCCCAGGAGTATCTGAACTGTGAAGCTATGAATGGGCTTTTGCTCTATTTGTGCAGATGGAAAGGGATTTTCTCAGGGATATAATTTTTAGCCATTTTCTCAGTCATGAATTTGCCTGAGACCGGGGATGGGTAAGTTTTCTTTGGGGAGAATACATTGTTGCAGCATGGGTGCTCTTCCCATAAATGCTAAGTTAGCCGTAGGCCTTTGTGATGATAGACATGGATCTTGCCACACGGTGATGTCCACCTAGCAGACGAGCAGCAGTTGCCTGTCCTGGTTCCCAGAGGCTACAGGCACTGTTTTCACAATGAATCGTGTCCATGGGCATCAAGAGCAGCTCGCTCCGTGTTGGCCAACTTTGTCCTTTAATTCGCAGAGTAAATCATGGCAACTTGGCTGGTTTTTGGTTTACTTTTGTCTGTGTCTGATTTTCAAGTGGGCTATGAGCCTGTGCTGCTGACGCCCTGCCCTGCATCGTCTCTGCCCACTCCTGCCTTCACCTGCAGCTGCAGTGGACCATGCTCAGCATGCCGACAGCCCCCGTCTCCGTCGGCCATGTCTCTCTGTTTCTCTACCCGAGGGCTTTAGCATCTCCCACTTTCTCAGCTGCAGCAGCAGGAAGCCTGACAGTGGAAGGGACTGACTGTCCCAACGGCAGCCTTCAACCAACAAAAAGCATGAGGCAGTGAATCAATGCCCCAGATTCCTGCTATTCTTCAGTGCATTTTCCCTAAGTTCGCAGGGAGGTCCTGGTGCAGTTGAGTCCAGCTTCTCTCAAGGATTAGCTCACTCTTTATCGGCTTTTCTCTCCATTCTCCGAGTTGGGTTTCCTGGGAACACTCTCTGAATAAACTCCTTGCGCCCAGCATCTTGTTTCTGTGGAAGCCCAAATTAAGACAGCCTGATATGTCCACATGAGATTTCCTGCAGCTCTTTCCTTTTCTTATGAAAGAATCCCTCAAATTAACCTATTTTATATAAATTCAGTGGCCTCTTTCCCATCGCATCCTGCATGACCTTGAGCTCTGGGTATGACCTTACATGGTGGCCCACCTCCTCAAATTCTCTCCCCACTCTGATTCCATGACCTGCTCTTCATTTCCATCCACACCAACCACTCTTTCTTGGCCTTTTTTTGCTTTTTTCTCTTTCTCTGCACACCTTTAAGGCAAATCTTCCCCGAGGTCCATGCTTTCCCAGTCTCTGCCTCTCACGACCTCACTCACTCATGCCATGATTTATCCTGATGACATCTCTGTTTCTCAAAGACCAGCCTGGGACTACTTAACAGGCTCCCTTCCACCTCGGCTTCTGTTGGGTTCAGCCGACAGGAGGTACGAGCAGATCAAAGAAGGGAAGGGGTGAGGTTGCGGCACTGACTCCCCCGCCTTCCTGCCTCCCCCCACTTCCTGCTGGTTCGCCACCCAGTGGCTGTGTCCACCGCCGGAGTCACAGGGTCTCTCCGGTGGCCCCCTCCATACAGCTCCGTCTGGGCTGGCCCGTGCAGGCCTAGGTGTGCTACAGGCTCCACGTTGTCACTAGCTCTGGGGGCCTGTACCATTCCAAGTTGATTTAACTAAACCCTGACCCAATCTTTGTAAGTAATCCCTTTATTAAAAGGGCCTCAATTTATCTAGTGTGAGTATGGCTCTCTTTTTCCTACTGGGACCCTGACGGATCTAACCACCCACCGTACAACTGCTGGAGAAGCACACAGGGAAGGGACCTGAGTGAGCAAATACCGTGAATTTAATGAATGTAGACAAATTTGTCTCCCATTAGTTAATAGGGACTTTCATTCAAAATAGAAAGTTCTAATGAGTTAGTAGCTAAGAATAAATCTCTGGAGTCAGATTTCCTGAGTTTGAATCCTGCCTCTACCACTTATTAGCTATGTCACCTGGGACAAGTGACTAAAATTCTCTAAAACTCAGTGTCCCTATCTACAAAACAGGGATGATACTAGCTCTGAACCCAGAGACTTATCGTGATGATTAAATAATTCATCAAAAATACTTAGTAAAATGTCTAGCACATGTACATACTCAGTACACACTGGTTATTATTCTTATGTCTAACAGAATTGAGCTCGGGAGAGGCTTATAGAGGGGAGGTCCAGAAATGAAGCAAACACCCTTTGTAGCTGTGGGAAGGTTTCTGAGCTCTAATCTTCCCTTCATTGGTCCATAAGGACAACACCAAGTCCATGCTGACTTTGAGATGTTCCTAGTTACCTAGTGTGACAAATAGGCTCTAAGATGGTCCCAAATTAAACCTTGCGTAATACCCTTCCCTTGAGCATGGACACAATCTATGACTTGCTTCTAATTAATATAATACAGCAAAGGTGATGGGATGTCAATTCCATGATTATGTTACATAAGATTGCAAATTTCTTGGCAGCAGATTCCCCTTCCCTTGCTTTGATGAAGCAAAGTGCTATATTACACGCTGTCCTATGGAAATGCCCATGTGACAAGGAACTGAGAGCAGCCTCTGCTCAACAACCAGGAAGAAACTGAAGTCCTCAGCCCAGCAACCCTCAAGGAACTGAACTGTTCCTAATGGGAGCTTGCAGGGGGATTCTTCTCCAGTTGAGCCCCGCAGCTCCAGCTCCAGCTGGCACCTTGATTGAGTCTGGTGAGACCCTAACGCAAAGGATCCAGTGAAGCAGTGCTTGGACTACTGATCTGCAGAAACTGTGAGATTTGAAATCTGTGTTGTTTTTAGCTGCTAAGTTTGTGGCGATATTGTTACATAGCAACAACCAACTAATACATCTATAATGTGGCTGCATTCACTCTTTCATTCTTTAGCACTTATAGGCACTGGGCTAATTTCTGAGGACAAAGATTAGTAAGACTCAGTTTTTACCCTCAAATAACTTACAGAATAGTGGTGGTGGTGGTGGGGAGTGATGAAGATGGACACTGAAACCACTGAGAAAATCATCCAAATAGAGACACTGTGATAGATGTCTGTATAGGATATAGTCAAGGCAAAAAAGGAAATAATTGGCCGGGTGTGGTGGCTCACGCCTGTAATCCTAGCACTCTGGGACGCCAAGGCGGGTGGATCATTTGAGCTCAGGAGTTCGAAACCAGCCTGATCAAGAGCGAGACCCCATCTCTACTAAAAACAGAAAGAAATTAATCGGACAACTAAAAATATATAGAAAAAATTAGCCGGGCATGGTGGCGCATACCTGTAGTCCCAGCTACTTGGGAATCTGAGGCAGAAGAATTGCTTGAGCCCAGGAGTTTGAGGTTTCTGTGAGCTACGCAGATGCCATGGTACTCACTCTAGCCCAGGCAAAAGAGTGAGACTCTGTCTCAAAAAAAAAAAAAAAAAAAGAAAATAATTTTTTTTCTACCCAGAGGATGAGGGATTCAGGAAACACTTCACTGAGGAAGTGCTATCTTATCAAAGTCTTGGAAGTGAGTGTTTCACTGGTAAAAGAAACTACATCATCAAGATACAGCATTTTTGAAAAGCTGGCAGCCTGGGCAACATAGCAAGACTCCTGTCTCTACAAAAAGATTAAAAAAAAATTTGCCAGGCTTGGTAGCATGTGCATGTAGTCCCCAGCTACTCAGGACGTTGAGGCCGAAGGATCTCTTGAGCTCAGGAGTTTGAGGCTGCAGTGAACTATGATCACCCCATTGTACTCCAGCTTGGGTGACAGAGCAAGACCCTCTCTCTAAAACAAACAAACAGAAATTGACATTTAAATTTAAAATAAAATTTTGGTGTGTCTGAGAACTGCATGCCCATCAATGGTGAAATTCATGATGAAAAATATTCAGGATTTGTTCTTGTTTGATGCATTTGAAGTGTATGACACTGATAGGGAGGTAACTCTTGCTAACATTTTGTGCAATTAAATTGCTGTGACCTATGTATTTGTGACTCTAGTGACTCCCAGGGGAACTTTCTGGTTTCCTTATTTTATTCCCTGGGCAACAACTACACCTGTGTTAGGTCTTGCTATCATTCAGTACTAACAAGGAAATCGATAGGATCAATCATAACATTCCTCTGGTGAATAAAGCTGTATGTTCAACACATGTTTCCTTGTGCTGGCACACATGAAGACTACATTTCCCAGCTGCCCTTGCCGGTTGGTCAGTACCATGTAACTGAGCTTGGGCAATGAGAACATGAGTGGAGGTGATGGGTCCCTTTGAGTTCAAGGCAGACAGAGGTGGATATGGTTTTTCTATATTCTCCCCTCCTGGCTCTGTGGCTGGAAGTAAAGGACTTGAGCACTTTAGAGCCCACGGTGGAAATAGTCCAAATCCCTACATCATTCTTTGGAACTCAGACAATCCACACTGGACTGTGATTTGATCAAGAAATAAATCTTCGTTGTGTTAGGCCATTGATATTTAGAGGGGTTTCCATTGCAGCAGCCAGTGTTATTTATCATAAACAATACAATCTCATAAGAGATATTTTAAAGCAAATAACATTCCTCCACATAACCATTGAAATGTCTATTTATTAATAAGTGGTGCAATATTTATTTGTTTTAAGATAGAACATAAAAAAATCAGGTAAGAATCGTTTGCATAATATATATGGAAATCAACCTATTAAAGTTGTTCAAATATTGGACAGAGCCAGAATATAAATTACACATACAGTTTAAAAAGTACAGGAAATCATATTATAAAGAGCACTAAAGGCCACTTGTGGAAGAGTTGTGTTCCCCTGTAAGCCAGATGTCAAGAAAGCCTACTCGTCGCACGGAGACAAATCCAGGGAGCAAGGCACCAGAGTTCTATGCCGTAAAAGGGGTTAAAGAAAATACAACCCAAAATCAAATACAATGAATTCACATCACTGGAAACCTCAATTTGTTCTTCGATGATTGGTGTTTTCCATCATTGCTACATTAGAAATTAAAAAAAAAATAGCCATATTCCATCTGAAGCAAGGTAGTGATCATTTCTCTCTTTAAGATGAGAAAGAATTGACAAATTTGATGATGTCCACCCATCTTTCTAAGGTGATTTTTCAGGGTGGGGCAGAGCCGACTTTACCTCTCCAACAGCAAAATATCTGACACTTGACAAAGTGGCTGCCCCAATCTTGGAACTCAGAACCCTCGGGGGAACCTTGGAGGGTGGAGCTGCCCTCCCCTCACTTGGAAAAGTATTCAGAGGTGGAAAAAGAGGCACAATTACCTGATCGGGTTGGCGTCCATGGGGAACCCTGATCTTTTAATGTGGAGAAAGAGAGACGCAACTGTTCTGAACTTTTGGCCTCCCAGAGAATGTTTTTAAAGACTCACCTGTTACTGCAGGATTTCAAAACCCTGAAATATAAGCACAGTCTAGAGACAAAAGACCAGAGTCAGCAGAGCCAAGGAGGAGACATTTGAACTTGTTTGGTTAAAAACAATGACAGGAGATCCTTGGGGGCACAGAACAAGGGGTGCTTGTGGGATTGCAGCCACACCAAACTCTGAGAGCTAATGGACTCCAGCATGAACAGGTGAATAATTTATGTGGCATTATTTTCTTCCACTGACAGCTGGATTGTGAAACCACTCAGAGGACCTGCTGAACAGCCAAGTGGAACAGCTGACCCAGGCACTACACTTCTCTCCCGGGAACTGGTGGGTCTGTGATCATTTTTCTATAAAACTGAGTGGACATGGAAGGACAAACCAGTGTAGAGTAGCATGGGGCATAATTTGGGAGGATTTCCATTGACCTGGGAGACTCTGGTGGGGGTGGAGAGGGAATGAGCTTTGCAGGTACATGGGCTTTGGCTAAAATCATGGCTCTACCTCTTATGATGTGTGACCTTCGACAAGGTCTTTTCCCTCACGGCTTCGGTTTCCTCATCTGTAAGATGGAGACATTAACACCTCCCTCATGGGGTTGCAATGAGGATTACATGAAGTCAAGAGAGCTATTATGTCACACGCAACTCATAAAGAGAGCTTAGTGTAAGTTTCTCTTCCCTTCCCCTGACTTTAGTTTTGTGGACAGAGGAAGAGAATGGAACGTTGAAAGAAACATGCTCTCATTTTTTATTATCTTTAGGTATTAAATTGCAGTCCATTTGACAAGTCTAAGAGGAATCGCAAATACATTCCTAAGCACTGAGCTAGGCTTTTAACTGCTTAATTGTAAGCCGTTCTCAGGTTATTCTTACATACAGCCCATTTTTTACTGGGTCAAAAATTGTAATTTCCCCCTGAAACTTATTTTAACCCCAGAACAATGCTATTTGGAGGAAGGAGATTTAGGTAGAATGACAATCTTTAAAATGAGTGGGTCAACTATTGCTGTCCAAGAACTTGGCCACCCTTTTTGCTGACTCTCACTTAGGAATTTTCAGTTCAGCCTGACTCAGGAGAACTGAACATCCTATCACTGGGTTGAACAAGGAATGTTGGGGAGCCCTGGCAGATTCTCGCAAATCTATCCCAAACACAACATAAGTAGAAACTACCTATGGAGATCTTCATTTGAGCCAACAGAAGCCCGTTTACTTCCTAAAATAATTTCCTAGTTACACAAACATAAGGTCTCTTAAATTGAGTCCTTTTGCTTCTCTGTAGCTTTTAGTGAAGGTCCTGAAAGAGTATCCAGTTATGACCTGGCCATATGAGGATTCTCTGGGACAAAGCAAGAGGAACCAGGCTGTGCTCAGCTGAGACCCAGAGATCCCAGCACAAAGGGACACCTTTGGTAAATTTGGGGTCATATAGATCTGCAAAGAAATCACATCCTAGTTTAGAGACTTTTTTAAAAAAGAAATCCTGTTAGTTGGCCTATAGATAAGGATAAAATTTGAGGCATGACTCTGGAGCTGAATGAGTCCAAGCGATGGGCCAAGATGGTGCACCAGTCCAAGCATGGGAGAGACAGGACAGGGAGGAAAGGAAGTAGGACAGGTCAGAGGAGTGGAGGGCAGGCGTGCTTGCATGGCCACGGGGTCATTCTTCTTTTTCTTCTCAATGTCACCCAGCAGCAGGGGACTTTGCTAGGCCTTTTGAAGATAGCAGGAATTTGGGAGAAGAAACATCTTCATCTTTCAAGGCCTGGGAACATCAATCATACTCCAGAGATGGGAAGAAGTTCCCCAAAATATGTCTGGCTTAACAGTTTCTCAAATGGGCCAGGAAGTTCTTCATCATTTTCTGGGCTCAACAGCAATGTTTCGTTCTCATTTTCTATTTTACTTTTATCTTTTTGTCTCCAACATGTGGACCAGGAGTCAGGAGACCTGGGTTCCAGATTCACTCTGCTACTCAATCACTGACAGACCTGGTGTGATTCCCAGGTCTCACTTTGAGCTTCTGCTTCTTAATTCCAAAAGACAGGTGGTTGTTCTGGGTGATCAAAGTCTCTTCTTGCTCTGAGCATCTAAGAATCGATGAAATTGAGTCTCCTCATGTCTATGATAATAAATCAAATAGTAATCATAATTTTCCTGCAGGGAGGCTGAGGTTGAGACTGTTAAGACCAGGAACAAATTTCCCTAGGGAGGGTTTGAATAAGCTTTAACTCTTTCTTCTGGAAGTTCCTCCATTCATTGCTAAGGTGTTGGCTGACAACCATCATGGCACAGTTGACTTTCCTCATGAAATCATGAGTCTTTTCATGTGTAATCATTCTTGCTATTTGGCTCTTCCTACTACAAATAAATCATCCTTTCAGAGAATGCTGCAACATGTGGTACTGCATGTCCAATGGAACTGCCACAGACCAGCCACCGGGATCCGACATTTCTGCTGTTTTTCTTCCAACATTCCTTTTCTTCCTCATTTCAATGGGAAAAAGTAAACATTTTTATTTGCAGAGATGTACTTATTTAAAAAGCAATTGTGAAAGTGCCTTATTAATTGGGATTGTATCTCCACCACTCTTTTTCTGAAAAAGATTTTCTGGTGTAAATTTGGAATTCATAAGTAACACCAAAGACTGAGGCAATGGAGTCAACCCAAACTGCTAAAAAAAAAAAAAAAACAAAAAGAACATAAATAACGGTCCCTGATATGTGTCAGTCACTGAATTAGGGGCTTTATGTATATATTGATTATCTCATTTGAAAATCAAAACAGGACAGAAGAGTCAAATACTTTTGAATGTCTTGAAACTCAAATTTTCTTCCAGGTCATCTCTGTATGTTTCCAATCTCTTTGACACTACCATTACTGGCTTCCAAAACCACTAACACTCTCCAGATCACCTGGCTCCTAACATTTGCTAACCTGGGCATTGGTGAGGGGCTACCTGCTGCCTTGTTCAAGGGCCAGTTGGCTCAGTCTTGAATGGTGTAACATCAGTAACACAAGAATGTTGGGTTGATTTGGATATAAAGAAAGAATCTAGACTTTTTAGAAGTTCATCTTGAAATAAGCAAGCCTTCAAGGACAAGTGAGCCAAGAGAGGTCCCAGAGCAAATTCCTAAGGATGCCCAGGGTTCAGAAAGCAAAGAAAATCTTATCATCTTAGGTGTCTTAAAAGCATATTTGTGAAAACCAAATACCAGCTATGAGGCATCTTCTGGGGAAGCAAAGAGTTGGGAGAATCCTGTAGTGTGTCTGGTAGCACTGTCAAAAGTGCAGTTGACTTCTTAGGTCACTGAAGATGTTTCTTCCCTTGTCCCAGGAGAGTCTGATCTGCAGGATACCTTTTTTCTTGAAATAGATGTTGTGCCATAGTCTGTGCCATAATTCTCTTGGGTGACATGATGAAATAAAAGTAACCCAGCTCCTCACCTGGTCTCTATCTTGGCAGAGATTTAGAGAGAGAAGGAGAAAGCTGGTTTCTTCAAGACATCCTAGAACCCCTTTCTTCCACTGTTTGGGTTCAAAGAATTGAACCCAAAGTTAAAGTCCCCATTAGACACACTCAGCCTTCCCTGGACTGATGGGATCATAACTATTTCAATGTAGAATTTTTACTTTCACTTTCTTCTATGTTCAATTTTCCATTGTTTCCAGGCTAGGAAGCAATCCTTTCTGTATACAGTTGTCTGCAGGGATAAAATCAGATACGGTTTGAAGGAACCTCTGATATTCGAGACCATCAGATTCCTAGCATTTGGATGGCACAAACTGTGGTTTTCTTATCTCTGAATTTCCAGTGCATTGCACAATTTCCTGGCATACAGTGGAGCTTAATAAATCTTGTCAAATGGATAAACAAATGAATTTTTCTTTATTACATTCTCATTATAGTAGCATGGAATTATGAAATGATTTTACCAAATTAGGAGTAGATTCTGTTATGTTAGATTTTTCTACAAGTAATTATTCTTTTCAAACTATAGTGTCTAGGAACTACCTTGCAAAAAATAGACACAGGATGCATAATTGTTGATTCACTAGTTCATTTTGACCTATATATCTTGGGGTTTTCCAGTTATGTTTTCAAGAAAACTAGGGCTTTGTAATATCAGTGTCATGTCTAATAGGTCTAAGTTATCAGTTCTAAGAACAAACACAGTTATTAAATAGAGCTTTCTCAATTTAATTGTTTTTCTTTTCCTCCAATAATTTTTTTTTCTTAAACATTGACGTTTGCTTGTCTGCTGGTATTTAGTAGTCAAAATTTACACTCGATCTCAAGTACTTCCTGCTTGGCCCAATAGAATGACCTTTCACCTACCATTTGCAAAGTTGATTTATTTTGTTAATTTTGTTTTACCTGAGAAAATCATTCCTAGTTTTTACAATGAAATTAAGTTGTCACTATTTCATGGGTTTCTGTCAAAACTACTGCAATTTCCTTGGCAAGTTCCCGAACTAGTATAGCTGAGGTTAAATAGTCCTGGACCATGTTATTAGCCAATTCCATTGGATTATTCCATCATGCTATTTCCTTGTCTGACAAAAGGATCTTTGTGAAAGTACACACCGTTTCTTCCCATAACTCATGTTCAATCCCAGACCTTGAATTTCTGCTTCCTTGATCAAGCCATGTTGGTGCCTACTCATAGGCAACGTCACCAACTTAAGTAGGTTTGGTTTGCTTTTCTGGGATACATTTTTTTAAATAAAAAGGGGGAGAGATATCAAAGCAGAATTATCCTAGAAGATCATTTTCCTTTTTCCTTTTTGTTTTCTTACATGGGAAAAAAACAGCTCTTAAGATTCTTATCATTTATTCATTCATGAAATATGTATTTTATCTGTGTCCACACTGATAAAAACAACTTACTAGATGTTGGAAACATACTGGTGATCAATGCAACCTAATCCCTGGCTGTCCTGGCTTTATGATCCAGCAGGGAAGCTAGACTGCCCACCTATGGTTTAGAAAATAGTACAGGTTCCAACTCTTTCTAGGTTATTAAAAGAACCTAAGGCAGTTGCTCTAACTTTGGATCCATGGTAAATATTTTCAGCTATAACTCCATTGAGTGCTGGAAAATGGATCTATTTGTAAGATTCTAAAGCTCCTAAGTTCTGGGGGAATATTAATAAGTTAGAAAAAAATAATTGGTGCATATGTGGAGAATTTGATTCATTTTCTATTTTTTTTCCCAATATGTCACATACAAAAAGAAGAGCATAGTCATATGTTAGATGGTAGGTAGTGCAATCATTTCTGATGAAAGATGATTTCAGGAAGACCAGAATTAAGAACCAAGACCCCAGTAAGGGGCATAGGGTTTCTTAGGTAATAGCCCCCAGTGGCTCATTCAGCCATATTGAAGAGAGTGGGGAAGAGGACAAAATGATCTGTGCCCTTTGTCCTTCAGATTGCCAGAAGGTCAAATGAAAAGCCAAAGGGGAGGTGCTTCATGTCCAATGTGTGCGATCACTCTTATATATTTCTCACCTCAGATTTCAAGGTCCACACCCATCCATTCATTGGCCCTCCATGGAAAATACCCTTCTCCCACTCACAATGCTCACCCTTGGCCAGGGACTTCAGGCTCTGGTTGTGAGTTTCTGAAATCAGGAGCCAAGCTTTCATCATCAATGTATTCCATAGCTACTGTGGCTCTTGTCAAGACTTTGAGGAAGAATATCAATGGCAGGTGCATGCAAACTTTGGTTTAGGCCATTTCAATCATCTGGATGGTCACCATGGCAACCACCCACAACCAGTGCTTAGGTGTGTGAAAAGAGTGAGACAATAATACTATGGTGTAGTCCATTCAGCTAATTCAGCCCAAGTCAAAAAAAAATCTTTCCCATCAAAATTTTTCAGTATAGTAGTAACATCACATAAGAGGCCACAAGGTGGCTTGTGCTTAATATTGGGCTTATACAGTAGGGCAGTGCTCTTTAGCCTGACTGTTTACACTTTAACTAGTCTTATGGCAAGGTGTGGTTTTATCATTTTCATTAAAAAATTCTGGAGCAGTAACATTGGATGGTTCTGGAAATTTTGCCTATTTGCATGTCAATAAATATTGTAGCTTGCCTGCATCATTATTTTTCTGATGCATTTCCAAATGCAATGCATCAAGTGAGCATGTTTTGCATTAAAAACAGACATGCCCCTCCTGCTGGATAAACTATGCTGAGTGCTTTCCACATGATACAAAGTACTGGTATCTTGCAGTGGTTTCTAGGCTCCATCGCATAAATGGTGGAGTGCTGTGGCGAGAGAAAACCAGGGCAGGGAGGGAGTGAGCAGACTGGACTTTAACTCCTGGCTCTCCATGGGACAACTGAGTGACCCTGAGTGTATCATTTTATCCAAGCCTAGGATTTCTCATTTTTAAAAAGAAGTACTTGGGCTAGATAATTTCTCCATGCCTCCAAGACTCTAATTTCTGTTAGGTGAGTATTTTATAATTAAGTGTCATGGGGAGGAATGTGAGTTGGAACCTCATTTTCAAGGCACTGAACTCAGGTCCTGCCGAGGGCCACCCCACTTCTGATCAATTCCATTGTCCTTGGCTACATAAATTGGAAACATTTTAACGCATGTATGTGTGTGTGTGTGTGTGTTTGTCTTTCTGTCTGTTTGCCTATTTTTTCCCTGCCAATTCATAACTCATCAGAAATGCTACACTTGAAATTACCACCACCTTTTACAGCCAAGGAAACCGAGGCATGACACCAAACAATGTCAGACCAAGTGAGATCTTTTTGAGAGTTTTTAAATGGTTTTGCCAATATGTCTGTAATAAAATATTTGTTTAAATTCTTGGTTTTGGAGATGTGATGACTATCTCATTCTTTTCCTAATGTTACCTGAGTAGGCAGCCTCATTAATACACAATGTGGTTTTATTAAGAAAATTATTTCCTTACTTTAGAAAACTGTTAATCACTGGAGTGTTTTACACAAGGGGGCAATGATCCTAAAAATAACTTGAACTCCTTTCTCTGCTTACCAAACCAAAACCCAAAGCAGCCAACCAAACAAATAGCACAGCTTATCAATAATTTCTCCCTGCACTGGCCCAATCATGATCAAAAGTAAGAACAGCAGATAAATGTGTATCCTAGAAGAGATTAGCGGTACCATTTATACAGTGTACAGTCATGCAAACCATGCTGAAAAGGAAGTGCTTCGTCGTGGGGAGGAAGAAGGCCATGGGAAGCCTCTGCCTGGGTGGAGGCCACCACGCACATACATGCATTCGATGCAGCCATTGGTGTCCCCGCTGGTAAGCGTCCAGTGTGAGAGTGAGTGAGCTGTACAAAGTCTGTTTACATTATAAGGAGGAGTCAGCCAGTGACTCCTTTTAAGTGGGCTTATTGGAAGGAGTCCATATGGAATCAGAAATCCCATCCCCTGTGGACGATAGAGGCATGGAGCCACTGGGCGTGAAGGGGTCCGTGTCTGTGTCCGTCTCACCCTCCGCGAGGTACCTCTTCTCCCTCATCCAGCTTGACCCCCCACTGGGGCCAAACGCATAATCGTCTCTGTCCTGGGAGATGCTGAAGCCACTGGGAGACCGCTCCAGCTCCTCGTGGTTGACTGACATGAGGGACAGAGGTGTATCGCTGTCCCGCGTGATGCTGCGTCTCTGCCTGGGGGAGATTCGGTCGGAGTAGGGCCCGTGCAATTCAGCCTGGGAGTGGCAGCTCACTCGGGAGTCGAAAAGAGTCAAGATAGGCAGGACCGTGGGCCTTTCTGCATACGTTGCTGCTGAGGACGGAAGAGTCCCCTGGCTCTTTCCAGAACTGGGTCCCCCTCGGGGCAGGTTCACAGGATCATGTGCAAAAAACCCATAGGGGCCGACTTTGTCGATGGGCACCTGGTGGAAGCTATAGGGGGGTTCAGGGGCCCCTGTCTCCGAATAGTTGCAGATGATGGTTTTCAAATCAGAATACCTGTTGTCCTCTTTCTTCTCCCCTTCAGCTGGCGAGGAGGCCTCCTTGGCCGGGTAATACTCTGTGACGTGCACCTGCAGCCGTTCCATGTGCTGCATGTGCATATCCACGAGAAAATCCAGTTTCTTCCCCATGTCCTGAACCTGGAAAACATCAGAAGCTGGAATTACTGCTTTCTCTGGAGGTAGGGGTCCTCGTTATTGGTTGGGAGGAAATATTATAGCATTTTATCTACTTTGCAGAAGGGAAGATAATTCTTGCAAGTTTTAATAATAAGAACAGCAACTAATAATTTATTTCATGTCTCCTACTCACAAGGCCTGCACAAGTATTAATGCTAATCTAGAAACAAGTTGGGTAATAAGGACTTTCCATGAAGCAAAGGCTGAGAGCAGAGAGATGGCTTGAGCATAACTGGTACAGGCCTTCTTTGTCCTCCAGAGGAGGGGCTGGCCTTGCTAATGCCACCTGGGCCAAGGAGCAGGAGTTCCTGATTTACAAACATTTCTTTAGACAGCAGCACGTGGATTGTTGGTGCATGTTTCTCCCACATGGTGATGTAAGCCCCAAAGATACCAAACAATGTCAGACCAAGTGAGATCTTTTTGAGAGTTTTTAAATGGTTTTGCCAATATGTCTGTAATAAAATATTTGTTTAAATTCTTGGTTTTGGAGATGTGGTTAGCAAGAAATGAGCTTCTCAGAACTGGAGACCCTTTCTAGGGGCCTTGAGGGACAGCGGAAGCTGCATCTGCTTTGTCTTCCTAAATTGGGAACTTATCTCAATTTTTGTGAGTGCATATTCATGAGTTTGTGTGCACATGTGTGTGTTCTTGCTCTGACAATTTACACCTCATCGGGAAGCATTGTCATCAGGTACATTAGCCCGTTTTACAGATGAGGACGTGAGCACAGTTATAGGCGATGGCCAGGACGGCATCCCAGCCTCAACAGTAACTAACACTCACAGAGCAGTCAGTACCTGACTCTGCTTGCTGACTCATTAAATTTTCACAAACTCTGTAAGGTAGACACTGTTATTATCTCTGTCCACAGGTGAGAGAACAGAGGCACAGAAGACGAAGTAGAGCTGAGATCATAAATTAGGTTTTAAAAATGAAAAATAATACTCTTGATATACCAAAAAAGAATAATTCAGATTTTCTCTCCCCTCTCCTGCACAAATTCCATTTTGGGTTTTGAATAAAATAAAAGGATTGATATGGTCCTAAAGGAAATTGGTAGTGACATTTACCTAGTGCTAAGTTAGGCAGATGGTGCTAGAATATGAGCTAGCAAACTGTGGAAGCAAGAGTGAGCTACACGGGTGCTGGGAGTGAGTTTCTCTTTCCACTCTCAGTGAACCTCACCCATAGCCTGCCCTCTTCCAGCCAGGTCTCTTCACACAGGACACCCACTGACCTGGACATTGAGAAAAGGAGGACCAAAGATACACAAAATGAAAAATAAGGGAGGCAGGTCACTAATATTCCTTAAGGGACCACCACGAAGTGCGTGATAACAGCAGCTACCATTTCTTGAGTGTGCCAGCTAGCATTCTGAGCAATTTACGTGTATCCACTCACTTCATCCTTACAGCAACTTCATGAGATATTAAAATTCCCATATTACAGAAGAGGAAAACTGAAGCTTAGAACAATTAATTAGCTTGCATGTGATCATCCAGTTAGTAAATGCTAAATCAGTGATTTAATTTCCATAGTCTTTTTTGAATGGTAGATAGTATGAAGATTAATCAATCAAGTATCTTATCTCCCTATAAAAATGGCATTTGAAAATAAATTTTACATATTTGCTTTTTGGTGAGGAAAAGGAAAGACCTACCTGTCTTTCAACTTTTACAAACTTCCCCATCATGCTTTGGTCTTCGATTTCTGATGTGGATGCTCTGGCTACATACGGTTCATTCCTAAGAAAAAGCCAGCACTTCTGTAAGATCACTGTATCTATTTTGCTTTTCAAGGTTATTCCAGCTAGACAGGCCGGGGCCCATGGAGCCGTTATTGTCATCCTCATGCTTTTGCAGACTGAAAGAGAACCACTCAACTCTGGAAGTGTGAATATATGTGAGTCAGGAAAAGTCAGAATTTTCCTGCCTTCAACACTGGTATCTCATGCTTTCCTTCACTGAAGGAAAATCTGAAGCCAAATATTGAACCACTACTAAGGAGCACTTGCTTTGTGTTAAAGTTAAGAAAACACCTAACAGTGCCTAGAGTGTTTAATTCCTTTAAATTAAATTCTTTTGTTTTTCAGTCTCAGACTGCTGCTTGAGAACTTCTATTCTGAGTGAGTGTTTGTGCGGGGGGTGGGGAAGGAGTTATCAAATTTCTGAAATTATATATGGTGGGTATAAATATTTCATCTGGCCAATTTTGTTAAGAATGGAAAACAAATGCTGAATCTGGAAAATGACACAAAAGCTAACACTGGTGGGGAATGGAATTGAGATGTGTGTTGAATTTACTCTTTGGCTATGCACAATTAATATCTGCCTAAATTCCAGTTAGTTTCAGTGTTTTCATTGTTTAGGTAGATGAGAACTTTCAAGGAGCCTTGTTATTGCTCAAAACCATTCATATTAGGCACTTTCTCGATAGTTGACTTTTCTCTCTTACAGGCTACTGAATCCTGGTAAATTCCTGGCCTGTCTTTGGCTGAGGAGTCTTGAATTAAGGCAGATGTCAAAAACTGGCTGCCCATGTGCTAAATCCAGCCTACTAGTGTTTTCCTTGGCCTGCACAAGGTTTTAAAACACATAAGCCAACTCAAAAATGAAGACTTTCACATAAAATCTGGATATTCTCTTTTTTTGATAGATTATGTGGAAACAGAGGACCCTCATTCTTACAATTAGCAATAATAGAGTAATATAACAATTACTTCCTTTAGATGGGTCCTCACGGTCCCATCACTCCCTATGGCATCCCCAGGACCGAAGCTGAAGATTAAATGCCTTTTTTCACCATGCTCATGCTTTTCCTTCTTTTATAAGAGGAAGGTGCATAATATTTCTTAAGCCTGACTCCCTCATTCATTTATGTTACATTCTTGAAGACATGCGGAAATAAAGAGATGTAAATTCAGGTAGTAGACTTTCTAAAGGATACCCTGATCAAAAATTTAAAATGTTTTTTGGAGGGAGGAGAGCTGCTCTGTGGAGGGACAAAGCGCTCCGTGTTACAATGTTGACAGGGGCCTGACATTTGAGTGCCTTCTCTGGCCTTGTCCTGGCAGGGCTATCAGTCCCCCCAAGGATGACTAAGCAGGAAGGGCCAAGCAGCCCACTGACAATGCTACGGGCTCTGCTAACGTGAAATGTTCTTGTTCCAATGACACGTTTAAGTCTCCTCTTGTTTTATAATAAGTAAACTGGTGTGGTTATTTTCATTTTCAAAACGATAGAAAGAAGTATCACCCATATGATCTGGGAAGAGGGGCAGGAAGTCTTCTGTGCAGAAACCTTTCAAAAGGCCACCAACTGGAACAAGCTGCAAACTCTTTCTTCCTTTTACTTAGGGGAGTGGCCACTTAACCCGCATGAAGGACCCAAGCTGAGATTTGGGGGTGGGGATGATCCGCAGGCCCCACCTGGGAGACTGCTGGGATGGGTAGGTGAATGCCGCCCCTTTCTGAGACTTCTTATGTTTCGGGGTAGATGGAGGTCCAGGGGTGAAAATCATATCTATTCTGAAAGAAACAAAGAAACGAGGGATTAAATTACACAGACCCTTGTTTTGGCAGGAAAACAAATCATTCTATTCCCTCTGAAATCAGATATGGGTTTGGAATAGATAAGAAAAAGGAAGAGAGAGAGAGATACAGAGAGAAATAAAGAAAGAGAGAGAACCTATGACCTCAGTATATTCTTTTCCTTTTCTTTTTTTTTTGTCTAGTGATACTGAGAACATCTTTCTATTCTAGGGGAGAGGGAGACAGACAAACCACTGAGCAGGGTGAGGGCTGCATCTTATTATTTTTTATAGGAAATATCATATGTGTGCAGCTCTTTAATCCCTCCTCCAAACATCTAGTTAGGGAGTTTTTGCAGCCAAATTCTAGGTTCCGTTTTCAGCTGTGCACATCGCTGCTGCTCCGTGGGCCTCTCTGGCCATTAGAAGGATGGATCCAACACCAGCTCCTGCATCCAGGTTCCATTTCTGTGTGAGGCACCAGCTCCCACTCTGTGCCAGAATCAACAGGACAGAAATGTTTCTCACCATGCCCCAGGGCTTGGGCGGGGAGCAGCCTTGAAGGCTCATCGCAAACCCAGGTCCATTATGGCTATGCATCCAGAAATGGCCATGGGTCACTCTGTCTCCTCTCTGGAAACCCAGCTGCTCCTCCACAGACACCACCATCTACTAAACCGACCTTCCTTTTTCTCCGGCCCGCTGCAAGATCGGCATGGCTGGGAAAATGCAATTAGTCAACCTCCAGCTACAACTCTTAGAAATATATTTGCCCCAAAAATGGCAAAAACTATGACAGTGTGATGGTCCACTCTATGTTCATTAAGATTGGCTGATATTTTTGCAGTCTGGTATGTCTTAGACATCATGCTCCCTGGCTCTGTCTCTTAGACATAAATAACAGCACATCAGGCTCAGAATTCGTTCGCACATGCATTTGTTCAGCAGGCATTGAACACTGTGTGCCTGCCACTATTCCAGGAAGTCAAAGTTGATGTCCCAGTTAGAGGTAATGCAAGGTTACGCGTAACCATACCTCCAACCCAGTCAGTGGGATGTTCCTACCCACTCAGCAGCCCACTCCAGTGCGGAAACATTACTCAGACAAGGAAGCTAAGGCCAGAGAGGGTTCATACAAGTTGGAAGTCTCACATAGGTCAGAAAACGAATGGCAAATAGCATTCTGGTTTCCTGACTGTGGTTCAGGGAATCTTGGCATCATATTGCCCTTTATTTTTAAAATTTTTAAAGGATATTTTTACAGCTTATTAAATATTTGATAAATTTAAAAAGTAGGAAAAAAAAAACAAGTCACACATGAACTCATCATCTCAGTATAGCCACTGTAATCTCTTGAGGGAAGTCCTGTTTTTTTCTTCTAGGCCCCCATATGGGAGGTGTGCATGTCGTGTGTATTTCTGAGTAAACATATGTGTGTGTTTGTAATAATATCATACATTCATATTAGTTAACATCATCTCAGGATCTAGAGTATATTTACTCTGTGATATATTACATATAATACATAAACATATATATGTAGCCATAAATATATACATATGCATATGTATAAGTGTATATACATATGTCTGAGCATATTAGTAATCATAAATATTCATAAATCACATAATTTAAAAAAATCTCATGTATACTTTTTCTAAACATCATTTGGTGGTTGCATAACATTTTAATACGAACAGGTGCCATTTTTTTCTTAACCACTGTTTCATAATTAAGGAAGTGTTGTGTTCTAGACAGAATAGGGACTTGGTAACCAGTCAGCCCTACTCTGATTCCCAGCTCGGCTACCTACTAGCTACCAGCTGGGTAATTTGGCTTAAGTCCTTTTCCCTTTCAGCTTCAGTCTCCTCATTGAAAAAAATGCCCTGTAATGAAATTCTTTTTGGGGTTATAAGGGATTAGACACATATAGGTAGAGAACTTCGGAGCTTAATAAAAATAAATAAAAATTGTGGCAATTATTAGATGAGCATTGATGCTATTTGCATTTCACTAGTATAATACCTGATGAACATTTTTAATATGGTAAAAAATTATATTTATAATTAGCCATCTGGAATCCATTTAGATGATCCTGATTTTGTTGGTGACATGGAAAGTAACACAGTCGGGGTCCAGTCGAACACACACCTTCCCCTCTGCCTCAGGCCTGACCGGGGTGCTGACCTTGGCCGAAGTCATGTCGTAGAGCTTCTCCAGCGCCTGTTTGATTTGTTGTTTGCTGGTCTTAACATCCGCAATGCTTGATGAACATTCTTGTTCTTAAAAAACTCCCCCAGCCTTTGGGTTATTTCTGGATGCCTTTCACCATAAACTCTAAGGTTCACAGGGCTTCGATTCCTGAGCAGTCAGGAGAGCAGCGTCCCCCCAGATGCGACTGTCTTACCTCGTCTGAAGGTACTTTATCCGGGAAAGCATGTCAAGATGCCCTGCAGAATACTGCTCGATCACATCCTTCACGTCGTAAGGCCTCAACGTCTCCTTGAATTTTTTTTTATAGAGACGGAATTGTAGAATTCTGTAAGGCAAAATACAGGCATTTGCGTTATGAGTGGAGCGTGCAGGAAACTATCATATGAGGCTAGCAAACTCAGGGGCAGGGGAAGAAAAGAACCAAAGAGAAAACACCTTTCTGTGGAGAACTTCCAACTTTCGATTCTGATGCTGCCCCTTCAAACCACACAGAGTTAGGCTGGCTAGTACCTGTCTGTCATGACTACCGCCCTTAAGAAAGTCGTCATGATACCAGCTAACACATACTGAGAGCGTCCATTACGTGCAGACACTGAGCGTAATGTTTATGAACTATCCCGATAATAGATCAATTTATAGATGACACAGCTGTGATTCAGAGAGCTTCAGCATCTTCCCATCCGGCTCATAAGGTCAGTGCTGGTCCTCAAACCCAGGCTGTGTGGTGACCAGGCCCATGCTCTTAATCAGTGTCAGCTGTTATATCTCATCCTCAGTAGCCTCTTTCATTCTTTTGCTTGTGAGCTCCTAAAAAAAGAACATCTAGTTTCTGTTTCCTGAGTTTTCTCAGGTTCATTGTAAAGTGGGGCACCCAGAACTGGTAGGTGAGGTCAAACCCTCACCTCTATCCTTTATCGTTCCTTTCCTGGGAACCAGCAAAGTCACTCCTGATGGCTAACACTCCCTGAGAGCCCCATCATGAAGTTAACTTCTGCTGTGCACAGCCTCAATTAAAACCTGAATCACAGGTCAGTGTCAGGAGGCCACAGCCCATTCCAGACCCTTCTATCTCATGATTGCACAAGTCTTTTTTAATGTGCACTCAAAGTTCATTTTGTTTGTCATAGCTCATGGCTCCAACCTCTACACACTCTTTTGGAAAATTGACTATACATCTAATTGACTTGTCCTCCTTCTCAACTTTGTGTTAATTTAGAACCTTCCCTTTGTGTAGTTCCATCTAAGGCATGAGTCAGCAGATTACGGTTCTCAGGTCAAATCTGGCCCACTGTCTGTTTTTGAAAGTAAAGTTTCATTGGAACTCAGCCACACACATTCATTGTATGTACTGTGTTGGGCCTCAGAAAACAATACCCCAAAATGAAGGCCTTGGAAACAGTCTCAGAAGCAAAAGTTTTTCTCTGACCTTCTCCTGCCCTCCTGACTCCCAGGTCCGTTCTACCCCTGGGCAATCGTAGAAACTAGAATCCCTCTTCCCCAAGGCAGATCATAGAAACCAGAACCCGTTTTCTTGAAAGCCAGCCATAAAACCGAAAAATATTTCCCTCTGCCTCTCTGCGTAAAAACTGGCCATAGAGAAAGTATGTGGCCTACCTTGTTTGACTGTCAGACATAAGACCCCCATTCCAGAGAGGGCCGCCCAGCCCCAAACCCAGGAGGAAGGGTTGCTGCTCAGAAAGGCCAAGAAGAACCTAGACAGACAGGCTTGCTGGGTTTCCCTACACAGTCTACTGGCATTAGCTCACACCCCTTTTGTCCAATCATATTTCTAGATGGCTGTCTGTACTTTACTGAATCTAAGCATGAAAATGGACACTTCCCTCTTGCATGTTTGGGTCTTCATTCTAAAGGCTTCTGTGCATTCACATTAAATACATTTGTGTGCCTTTTTTTGCAATTAATCTGTCTTTTGCAAGTTGATTTTTCAGTGAACCTTCAGAGGGCCACGGGGAACTCCCTCTCCTAGCTCCACACAACTGTTACTGGTGCTTTTGCATTACAGTGGCAGAGCTGAGTGCTTGCAACAAAGACCTGTGGACCATAAAACCTTAAATATTTACTATGTGACCCTTTATAGAAAAAGTTTGCCAATGCCTGAATCAAGGCATCAATAAAAATGCTAAAAAGGAAAAGGCAGAAAACAGACCATGGAGTATCCCAGCAGAGACTCCTCCAGGTCAACACATTCGTTAACTGGTTTTCTTTGAATAAGGTCATTCATCCAGGTTTTCTTTGAATAAGGTTGTCATCCACCGTATTTATGTCATATCATACACAACGGTATCGTGAGAAAACAGGTCAAAGGCTTTGCTGAGGTCCACGTAGGATAACGCTCTTGTGCTTCCCTGATCTATTGGACTGGTAATTGTGCTGAAAATATCATGATCAGTTTTTGGAGAATTCAATGTAGTTTCTAGAATTCACTGCCACCCTTATAAGGGGCTTATATGCCCATATTCTGATAAAGTTTTTAAGTCGTAGCATACTTTTTTATTTTCTTGCAGAATCCTAAAGCAAAACAGAAATAGCCAGGGTGGATTACGATCTCTTCTGACATAAAGAATCTATAATTTATTATCTTGTTAAGAATGCACATTAAAAAGAACAATAGGGATGAAGATAGGCAGAAGTAAAACAATTTTGAGTAAGAAGACTATAAAGGAAGAAAACCCCATGTCAATACACCCCCACCCTGACACCCGTTAACATAAATGGTGGGTCCAGCAAGAGAAGAGCACAGCAGTTGGAAACACTGCCAGGAGGGCTGTGGGGCATATTTATAACAAGGCAGGCAAGAGCCACCCACAATGACTTCTAATGTCAGCGTCATTCTTCTTGAGGCAGCATCCCCCATAGAGTATGTACATCCTCTCGGGACCCGATTCAGGGTTACTGGAGGGACTTCCTGCCCTCCTTCCCAGAGCCCAAGAACACGTTACAAGCTGCTTCTGTGGGAGTTGAGCTGGGGTCTTGGGTGACATGCGGTGGGGAGGAGGGGACATTACCTGACGGCTCGGATGGCGGCCTTCAGGGTGGGAATCATGTCTTCAATGAGGAAGTCATTCCCATAACCTCTGTCTTCTGCCATGGGATCGCCTGTCCCAGCATCTGGGAAGGAGATGCACATATCAGGCAGGACACATCCTTGAAAAGGCTTGGGGACCTCACTGTTCAGTCAGCACCTTCTAAGCCTCTGGATTAGTCAACACCAAGCCTTTGCTGCCACTTAGTGAAACCATGCAATATTCTCCGGCTGTGATGGTGTTCAGCCTTTCTGGGCAGCCCTTTCTCTCTTCCAGAAGTCTGAGTCAGAGGTGTGTGCAGCTCGGGACTGGTGGAGGTGGGGAGAGGCTAGAAGGGATGCAAAGTGAGTTCCACCATCCCAGAGTGGCCCCTGGGAGTGGGCAGAGGGCACATGCCTGCAGTTGGGATTCCTGCTCTGCCAGTCTCTATCCTGGTGACCTTGGGGAGGCGACTTTCTGGACTGTGTGCACCTCAGAGGTCTTGGATAAGACTGAGTGGTTGGTGGGGCTCAGGGCCTGGGTGGGCTCAGACACTGAAGACATGGGTTTCCTGCTTGTCTCTCTTTGCATAAGCAGAAGAGGCACATGAGGCCATTTCTCCTACAGGCTCCACAAGGTGATTTTCTGACACTTCTTCCCACCCCTGGGGCACTGAGGTCCTGTCTCTAGCTCACTTTGCAGCTGGACACTCCCCATCCTTCAAGTTGACCTCTTTGGCAATTCGCTCACCATGGCCATTCCTGGAAACCACGGTGACACATCCCGAGGCTCCCTAGACAGGATTTGTGCTGATAGTGGTGGGGATCCTGGCCCAGGAAAATGGCTAACTTGGGAGCCTCATGCTCCATGGCTCCTGGGAATATACGACAGACTCCTCCAGCCCAAAGGACAGGAATGAGGGGAAGCAAGATGCTGGTTGGGGTAGGGAGGGGAGAGTTATGGACCTGAGAGTTCTTCAGTGGAGACAGGACAGGTGAGGGAGGGAGGAGAGGAGGAGACAGAGTTGGGGAGAAGAAAGGCGTTACCTTCGGAGCTCTGCCAGAAAGCATAGGCTTTCATGCGGAAGGCGGTGCGGAAACGCTCTTTATTGTTTAAGCCAACAGGCTTTGGTTCTTTAGAAGGACTTTCTTCTATGGCATCTACATTCAGAGGGGTAAATAGCTTTCCTTTAGTATTGCTACCACGAGGATTAGAAAGGCGAACCCGATCCAAGAGACCCAGCTTTTGGCTACAAAATAAGCAAAAGTGAACAATTTTCCTCCTTCAGTGCAGGCTCTTACAATTCCCCGTCCCTCCATAAAGACTCACACATTCTCCTCCAAGGAAGCATGGGGACCATGCACTCCTCTGCTGAAGAGTCGCATTTAGCAGTGAAATTGGGCAAGGTGTGACTCAAGTCCTGTTAAGGGGCCTCAAAAACTTACTAACTATTAATATTATAGCTTTGGCAAGTTTCTTTAACATCTCTGAACTTCCGTTTCCTCGTATGCATAAGTGGAGCTCATGTGAGACTCAGGATAGGAAATGCCTGGATCATTGCAGTATGCGGCAGAGTCATCCTTCCCAGCCATGCCCATACTCTGCACCTACAACTTCCTGTCTTTCCTTCCTACCATCCGCGGTGCCCGGGTAGTGATTTTACACAGACAAATCCTTATCCAATGTTCTTTGAACAGAACTGAACAACATTAATGACATAAAGCAGGAATCCTTAACCTGCTACGTACAGACAGACCCTCATGGTGAGAATTCGGAGGTCTGTGAACTTGGAAGAGAGAAAAATATATCTTTAATTTAGTAACTTCTACCTAAAATGTAGCATCTTTTTCAATCACGAATGTGCATTACAAAGCCCAGTAATATCCTCAGTGCTTATGTCTTTCCACTATAGAAATCACAGATAATTTTATATCTTGTTATCGAAGGTACTGTTTTTGCTCCTCGCTGCTTCAAGATTGTGGCTGCGTTCAACCCGCCACTATGCCTGTCATTAAGTTCATCACAAACAAGCACACACATGACTACATCTCAAATTTTTAAATGTTTTGATGACTTTTTCAATATAATAAGTTTCTTTTGTAACTATATATTCCTTTTTATTTACAGATTCACTTATTATTGTGAGAAGGGGTCCATGGGCCTCACAATGCTGCCAGAAGGGTTCTTGGTACGAAACCCAGTTAATAACTCCAACAGAAAGTTGCCCTGGTACAAAAAGCCAGTTGCACCTTGACCGAAGCTCAGGTCCACCCTTCCCATCTGGCTGACCTTGGGCAAATCTCTGTCCTTTCAAGCCTCAGTATCTCATCTGTAAAACAGGAATACACATTCCGTTTCACTTGGTTGCTGTGAGGTGATGTTTGTCAAGGATGTGGCATAGGCTTGACACACAGCAGGTGCTCTCTAAATATTAACTTCGTCCCTCTGTTTCTCAACCTCTGCCCTCCTGCCATAATGAGCATAAGGAATAAAGTCCTCTTTGTACGGTACTTTGCAAAGAGAGCCACACAGTGTGTTTTCACACATCAATGCAGCAATGTCCTCTCCCCTACCCGACACAGGGCTTGGCACACAACAGACACTTACGCACTCATACACTTGTGGAATAAATAACGGTGTGAAAGTAAATGGCTGGTTGAATCAGCTCTGCATGGGTTTGAGAGAATGTTGTGTTTTTCGAAGAGTGCGTCTAGTTAGGACAGCCATGTGCTTTCACCAGAAGCTGCTGGTGCCTTTGCAGCCTGGTGCAGTGTGGGGGTCATGGGGCTGGCGCCGCAGGGACGGGGCATGGACACTGCTGCCAAGCAGTCAGCCTCTGCTCTCTGAACACCAGCTCTTCATCTGTTAAGGGAGCCTAACGGTATCTGCCTCATGGAGGTTGGGGGAGTATCACACATGATAATACGTGTAACGTTCACTGCCTACAGTCTGGCATGCAGAAGGCACTAAGAAATATTTCAAATAACAAATGAGCAAATGGTTGAGTAAATGAATGCTTATATGAATGAGCAGGGGCACTTATAAGTCCTGGCTCCTTCTAGACCTGTTCTCTCTCACCCAGCACTGTTCCAACAGTTCAATTGAGGAACTCCACTGATAATCAGCCCAGGGTAAATGGAAAGAAACTCTAATATTCAGCAGCTCCATCTTCCCTGAATTCAAGTAAAAATTTTTGGAACTGTTTTCCTGACTGGTACTAGATGAATGGCTAATAGGACAGAGACTACATCAGGGCCCGTGGGCTAAAAATAGTGGATGAAGCAGGAACTCAACTGAACACACGGAGGCTTGCCTGCTCCCCACTGTGTGGAGACCACACATTTCCATGTCTGTCTGCCCCCTTGCATTCGAGCATCCTGGCTAGGCAGGGACTCTGCCTGGTTATCTTTGAACCCAGCACATTCCTCTGCTTAGCACACCTGGATGTGCAGCATAGTGGCTAAGATCACGGGCTTTGGGGCAAAAGCAGCCTGGATGAAAGTGTCCTGATGAACCATGTGACTTAGGACACATCTCTTATACCCTCTGGTCCCCAGCTTCCATAAGCGTCACTTTGCATGGATGTTTCAGGGTTAAAGGAGGCAATGCGTGCCAAGCCCTTGGCTGGCTGTCTGGGATGCAGGAAGCACTCAATAAATGCTGACTGTCATCATTATCCCGGTAAGTGATCCTCTTCCCACAGCAGCAGTAGGGCCTGTGTGAAAAGGATGGATACAATTTCCTTGGCCACAAAAAAAGCTTTTGTTCTTTTTCTTAAATGAACAGGATGAGTTTTGGGGATTTATATGTTATTTTACAGTACTTCTAAATGCTAGTCTCAAAACATTCCACATTGTCATTGCATTCCACCTCCGTAGGAGATAAGCATATGAGGTGCTTAATTCTGGATAAACTAAGCAAGACAAAATTAATAGCAGCCGCTTTGTCCTGACTTGAAATTTCAGTATAATTGCTGAATATTAGAAAGACAGTGAGAGGACTCTCTTGGTTCTAACTGTGCTGGAATTTAGGATTTGCTTGTTTTGGCCTTTAAATGCTTCCCTGCAACCTCTAACCATCTAAATTGCTTTGGCCATGTTCCCTTAAAACCCCATTGGTCACAGATGACAGTTTAGACGGCGTTAGAAATCCGAGTGTGTCGTCAGCACAAGTCAGAAGCCTCAGCTCGGAATTATTTGCAGCCATTGCACCTAAGAGGCTTATGGAATTCTTCCTCCAGCAAAGGGGATGATCAGCTTATTTCTTAATTGTGTTGCCTGAAATCCAAGACCCCAAAGGATAATTAAATGCAAGGCAAAGTTCACCCCTGAAACTCAAAACCCATTTCTGCCCTTCTCTGCATGGATTTCCAGTGCGTAATTCAGGCCTTGTTCTAGGAGAGTACTGCAGATCTTGCAAGAAAAGCCTTCTTTGGAGCTGATACCAGATTTCCTTGGAAAGTCAGGGTTCCTGATTTATTAAGGGCAGGCGAACAATTCCAAACATGAATTGTAGAAAGTGCAAATAGACGGACTGGGGACCGGAAAGTAAAATCAAGGTGATTCTGTCCTGGGCTCCTGCCTTGGGGGCTCTCAGCACTCAGGGAACTCCAGCCAAAGTCAGCTCTGAGCAGTTCCCTGACATTTAACACTTTGCACGTGCTGTGAACTCTACCTGGGAAAACCTTCATCCTTCTTTCATCTGAATGACTCTTGTTTTTGTCCTAAACGTGGCCCAAGCATCCGCCCCAAGGCTCACTTATCAGCAAGTCTGGATGGTCAGTGTAGCAACTAAGACCCCTTGGACATCCATTCACTGTGTCCCTAGAACACTTTAGGCTTTTCTCATCCGTGGTACTTGGCCACCGTAGTGAAATCTTCGACTCACTAGGGACTGCCCCACTAAATCAGTGATTGTCCACTGAGGGTGATTTTGATCCCCCAAACCACCACACCTCGCCACAGAGGACATTTGGCGATGTCTGGAGACATACTTTGTTGACACAACTGCTGTTGACCCAGCAGTGGCGGCGAGCACTGCTGCCATCTAGTGGACAGAGGCCAGAGACACGGTTAAACATCCTGCAACGCACAGGAATCCCCAAGGAGAATTACCTGCCCCAAATACCAACAGTGCTGATGTTGAAAAATTAAAAGGCAAACTTTAAGGCCAGAAACTACCTTGTTCAATTTGTATATCCAGAATCTAGCCCAGTTCCTGGAATGTCGTAAGCATGGAAGTATTATTATGATGTTGAATGAAGAGGAATAAAATATTCAGTCTTCTGATTAATAAAATGCATCTAACCTCAGCTGAGAGAGGGAGTGCTGTACTGTGAAAAGAGTGTGGACTCTGGGATAAGAGCACTGGGTTCAAATTTCTGCTTAGCAGGTAACATTCCAACTTGGGTAAGTCATTAACTCTTTCTGATTCAATTTCTTCATCTGTAAAGTGAAGCTAATATTGTTGATTTATTCAACAATGTTGTTTTCAATATCTTGTACATACAAGACTCCTGGTAACTTGCTGAGTATACAGTGGAGATTAAAACAGATGTGGTTTTCAGCCTCCAGTGAGCTTATGATAAAGTTGAGAAGACATAAAATAAGGAAACAGACACATTTATTGCTAGAAATCTGACAAGGAAACAGAGCACAGTGAGGAAGAAGAACTGGAGTTCTACTTAGGTAGAGTGGTCAGGGAAGGCGTCCTGAGTGGGTGGGGAGCCCATTATAGTAGTTCAGGAGTAAGGTGATGGTGGTCCAGATATAGAAGCTGAGACCGGAAAGGTGAGAAGAAGCTTGACTTCAAAGAAAAGGGACCAGAGCTCTCCAGACAGAAGAAGCAAGGAGCATGAGGACCAGGATTGTGGCCCCAAAGGGAGGGCTCATGGCCAGAACATCCTAAGGGAGGAGCAGAGTGGCACCAGATGAGATCAGAGGCCAGATCGGTCAGGGATTTTAGAAATAAAAATAGGATTTAGAAACAGAAATAGAAAATAGGAGTTTCTATTTTATTCTCAGTATACATAAAGGCCACTAAAGATTTTTAAGAAGAGGAAAATATGTCATGTTTGCAATAAAAAAATACACACCTGTTCATAGCAGTATTATTCATAATAGCCAAAAGGTGGAAGCAACCCAAGTGTTGTCCATGAATGAACAAATAAGTAAACAAAATGGATAGACACACAATGGAATATCACTCAGTCTTTAAAAGGAAGGAAATCCTGACACCTGCTTCAACATGGATGAACCCTGAGGACATTGCTCTAAGTGAAATAACTAGTAATAAAAAGACAACTACTATATGATTCCACTTATAGGAGCTATCTAGAGTAGTCAAAATCATAGAAACAGAAAGTAGAATGATGGATACCAGGGCCTGGGGGCAGGGGGCAGTGGGGGGTTATTGCTTAATGGATACGGAGTTTTAGGCTTGCAAAGTAAATGGTTCTGGACATTGGTTGTATAACAATGTATATTTATCAATTACTATTGAACTGTGCATTTAAAAAAGGGTTAATATGGTAAAATTTTATGTTATATGGATGTGACCACAATTTAAAAATTGGTGGAGAATGGCCTGGTGGGAAGCACGAAGAAGAAAGACCAATGAGGAAGCCACTGACGTTTTCCAGGTGAGAGATGCTGGTGGTATGACCGGGGTGATTGCAGTGGGAAAAAGAAGGACTCTAGAACTTTGACGTATAGTTTGTTGTAGAACAACAGTATTCTTCCCTGATGGGTTCTACACGGGCTGTGAGGAAAAGAGCCAGATAAGGACCCACTCCTGGTTTCTGGCTGCACAAATAAATGGCGGTGGTGATGCCATTTGTTTGAGTTGGGAAAACTGTGGACAAACGGGTGTGGAGAAGACATCAAAAGTTTAGTGTGGGACATGTTACTTTTAGGGAGACTGAGAAGCATCCTGCCATGCAGGTAGTTGGAGACCTTGTCTGTCTGTCTTATTCATTGTCATGTTTCCAGATTCTAGAATGGTTTCTGGTATACAGGAGGGTCTTAGTAAATATGCACTGAATAAGTGGATGGAGGATGAATGAATAATGGATGGATGAATGAATGATGGATAGATGCAGCATCACTAGAGCCAAAAGAAAAAGAGTATTTGAGGAAGTGGATAATCTGTTTTATGCCATTTGATGTGAGAGCTCAGTGAGATGACACAGACAGAGTGACCAGCACAGAGCAGCTACAGGGCCTAAGGCTCTAATTTTTTTTTCCTTCTGCTTCATTCTTTCATCCGTCCATCTTCCCATATGGAAAGGATGAGGCTGTACACAAGATCTGCAGTCCCTTTCGGGAGGCTCCTCTAGCACTGTGGTCTACCCTAGAAAGACAGAAGTGGACAGGTAATAAACACCCATCACCTGTCACATGCCAAACTTTTGAGGCTTTGCTGCCTTATTTTTCTCTCCAAGAAAAGGCTATGAGTGAACGTTGCTGTCTCTCTTTGTTTCTTAAAATATTTTATTCTTTAAAATAAAATAGGATATCTTAACTAGGATGAGATGACAAGAACAAGAAGAGGCCAGCAGGGGCCTGGAACTCGACAGATCTTCCTTAAATGGCATCAATCTTGAGGATAATGGTAATTTCTCTCAGCTCTCACCCTGTTCATGGTTGAGCTGGGAGAACCAAATAGCTCATATCCTTTGTGTGATGGTTAATTTTATGTGTCAAGTTGACTGGGCTATGGTATCCCCGGAAAACTGATAAACATTATTTCTGATTGTGTCTGTAAGGGTGTTTCTGGAAGACATTAACATTTGAATCAGTAGATCGAGTAAATAAGATCTGCTGTCACCAATGCGGTTGAGCATCATTCACTCATTTGAGGTCCCAAACAGAACAAAAGGGTGGAGGAAGGGTGAATTCTCCCTCTCTGCTTGTGCAGGACATCCCTATTCTCCTGCCTTGGACATTGGAGCTGCAGGACTTGTACCAGCAGCCTCTGTGGTTCTCAGGCTGCTGGCCTTGGACTAAGTGACACCACTGGCTTTCTTGGTTCTCTGGCTTGCAGATGGCAGATCGTGGGACTTCTTCGCCTCCATACTTGTGTGAGCCAATTCCCATAATAAATATCCTTTTCTCTGTCTCTACATATTTCACTGGTTCTGTTTCTCTGGCGAACTCTAATAATACACGTCGTTTCTACCTACAAAACAGATTCTGCTGTAAAGAAATAAAGACTCATTGTTTATTTAGGTTTTCTATGCATTTTCCTTGGGACATCAGTGTGCTTCTTAACTGATCTAATGAGTCAGCATTTCTAGGGATTTCCCATGTAGAAACAGGTGGCCTGGGAAAAGATCACAGACTCAGGCGTCCCAGGCTTTCTAACTGGAAGGATGAAAGAATGAGGGCAGGAAGGAACAAATTAGGGCTTTAATCCCTTTCTTAGCCCAGCGAAAATCTACTCAGCTCTTGATAGTTGGGCCAAAGGAAAGCCCCTCAGTGGATTCTCTCTTGACTTCTTGTTCCAGGTAGAACTTAGAACTCCCTTCCTTTGTGCCCATTCCCCTAATATGTCCATACCAGCACCCCACTCCCCGACATACATTATGTTGTTCTTTTTGGAAGACAAAACCACTTCCCCCATGGTGGAAGTGGTTTTGGAGCCTCCAGTTTCCTAGGAGTCTCCAGGGCTGACACAAAGGTGCTCAGTGTTTAGGTTAGGGAAGGCAGGAAGGAGAAAAGTATTGCAATGCACACTTGGGTTGATCTGACTCCTAAGCTAGCCCTATACTATAATGAGTTGCATTTCTAGGGACCCTAGGCATAGGAAACCTAAAAATTTGGGTGCCAGTCAGAATATTAATAATGTTAATAATAAAAGCAAGCTCTTAAGTAATACTTACCACGGACCAGGTTCTAGTCTAAGCATCTAATCCTTGCCAGAGCTGTAGGAAGTAGGTACTCTTATTATAACCATCATATAGATGAGGAAACTGAGGCACAGAGAGGTTTGGTAATATGCTCAAAAATCATACAGCCAAAATTATTAAAAGTAATCTGTAACTTACACTGTCTAATGTGGCAAAACAACATGGCTTCAATTCTGCTACTGTGCCACAAACTCACAGCACTGCTAAAATAGAGATCACAAGACTAACAGAAGGGACTCTTTGAGGCAATAAGATACCAAATTATAAACAAGATCTAAGGCCATGCCAGGCCAGGGTTAAGTCACATACTTCTACACTTAAGGAATAAATTATGTTCTAAATGCCACACTTTTTTTTTTTACTCTAGCAGGTAAACAAGCACTGCATAAGCAATATTAAAACAATTGCAGCTCACTGACTGCCAGACACTAACTGGCCCCCACCACCTGTTCCACAAGCCCCAGCTACAGCTCTGATTGGACAAGAGACTGATTTCACTTTCTCCCGGTAAGAAACCACCAATCACGGACTGGTTCTGGCCAGTTTTCAGTGGCTGAACACTGAGTGCCTTTGTGTCCCTGCTTTACCTTTTGACATACAGAGCCCAGATGTAATACATTTTCATGCTTAGTCTACACTCCAGAGTGAACATGGGGTGTATGTAACATGCGTGTTTACTGTGCATGTGCGGGTCCCCCCTTTGTGAATATTCATAGCTGCTCCTAGAACCTGTTGACTATGCGTGCTTGGCCTACTTGTTTAGCATAAATTCCTGTCTCACCTTTCCCTGCCTCAAAGTGTCTGCCTCTGGTTTTGGCCAGAGTCTTGCTCATAGCCTGAAGGCTGTAACACTTTATAAGAAATAAAGTTTTCTTCTCCAAATTCATAAACCTTGGGATTTTCCATTGACAGCACACAGGCCCTGAAGTGGCTTGCGAATCATCTAGCCCAACCTCTGCCTTCTAGTGATAAGGGACATGGGTCCAGGTGGTGGGTGGTTCCTAAGGGACTTGTCGTTCTGGGGAAGGAGAAGAGCAGGGAAGGTGAGGAAGAAGCAGGATCGTGACTGGACCACCCGTGGCCTGGAAGGAACAGCTTCACAGCTTTGAAATAACTACGATGTGTTAACTTGGTTCTTTCGCATTTGGACAGGTTTGCAAAGTCAGCACTGCTGAGCTCAAGGGCCTGTTTGGTTTCCTCTGATCCGGTAAGCCTGAGAATCTATAAGCATGATTCCAGGACATTGCAGCTGGTGTTCCAAAGACACACAGACTTACACACCAATGTGACTGTGAAGAGCGATATACTTTTCTCTGACGGTCTCCTAAAAATAATTATTTTCTCCATGTACCCAAACCTTGGGTATGAATAATACACCAATTGATCAGCACTGATCTCTAGTAAGCATTTGCTACATGCTGGGCTCTCTTCTAGGCATGACAGGTGTCATTCCAGCCAGCCTAGGGGGTCAGTGCTGTTATCACCCCCACTGCACAGGTAAGGATACGGAGACACAGAGAGGTGTGTGAGTTGCCAAGAACACACACCAATAAGAAGTGGAGCTGGGCTTTGAAGTCTGGTTGTCTAACTCTGGAGTCTGTTCTCAGCCCTTATGGTTATGACCACCTCCCAATTCTACCACCTGGTTACTTCTGGTCACTGGTTAAAGAGGAGAAAGGACCACAGATCTGGAGGGAGCTGGGCATACCCAGATTCACATCCCAGCTCCTGTGTGAGTTGTTTTACCTCACTAATCCCCAGTGTTCTCCTTGGTGTAGGGGGATAATAAAATCTAAATATTTCATAAACATCCATCTCAAATCTTCTATACTGGATCTACCGAGACAGTTTCCTGCCATGTGCAACCCCTAATACTTGCCTTTGCAAATGTAGAGGGTAGAATGGTGTTCCCTCAAAACATGTTCCATCCCTGACCTGATACCTGTAAGTGTGACCTTGTTTGGGAATAGGGTGTTTGCAGTGTAATTAAGTTAAGATGAGGGCATCCTGGATTAGGCTGGGCCAATGACTGTTGTCTGCGAGGGAGATTTGGGCACAGAGACACAGACACACTCAGAGGGAAGACGGCCATGTGAAGATGAGACAGGGATCGCAGTGATGGGTCTACAAGCCTAAGGAACCCTAAGGATCGCCATTAACTACCAGAAACTAGGAAGGGGCAAAGGGGGATGTTCCCATGGAGTGTTCAGGGGGAGCATGGGCTGGCGACACCTTGATTTCAGACCTCCAGCCTCCAGAACTGTGAGAGAATGCATTGCTGCTATTTTAAGTCACTCGGTTTATCGTAATTTGTTATGGCTGCTGTAGGAAGTTAACACGGCAAACCATGAGGGCTTAGGGGATATACTTAGTGAAAAGGCCTGTTTTCGGGCTGATGGAACCAAGTCAAGGCGCTGTGACACATTCTCACGTGCTGAGGAATGATGCGATCGTAGGTAGAGAGCAGGCTATGTGACGCACAGGGAGGATCATCCTTTCCCATGTTTTTGAAGCCATAAAAATGGAATTTCCACACACTCAGAAGAATTAAGAAGAAGGCTCTACTCTTCTCCTGGCTTCTCTCCATGGGAGGAGGTGGACTATTTGATTGGGTTATGGCGAGCTCCGTAGCAAATGCCAGTGTTGACATGTGGTCTTTCTCCAGCTCTCTGTGCCCGGTGGCTGGCTGCTCTCTGTGCCCACGCTACTTCCAAGGCCAGACTGGGTGGGAAGTGTCGTGAAGCTCCCTTTGCCTCCAGAATCACCCCTGCTTTACCTGGCAGATGTAACCTATATTTTAATCCTTCTCTGACTCTTAGGTCTATTTCTCAGTTGGTTCCTAAATCACAGGGGAAAGAGAGTTATACTTACCGCCACCCCCATTATTCCAAAAGGAAAATTGACACTAAGTCTTCAGGATATGTCTGGGATCCTTCTGAGGTTAAACAGAACTGGTTTGAGTCTCACCTCTGCATCTCAGTTATTCTGTGGCCCAGGACAGTGCTGCAGGATCTGGATGGCAGCAGAGAAGACTAATAGCTGCAGGATTGTGCTCAAGCCCCCTGTTTTGCTCTAGGTAATGATTTTCTCATCAGTAAAGTTAGGGGATTGGATTAGTTGATCTCTTCATTCCTGGTTACCTTTAGTAGTCATTGATTCTAGGGCATGGGAGGTGTCTTACTGCCAACATCAACCATGATTCAGATAAATTTTATGCGGCTAAGTTTGAATTGCAGTGTCTGGCCAAATGCTCCTTCACTCCATATATGATCCTGGCTCTGTGCTTTCTCTCGCCTCTACAACCTCGTCTCATGGCAGAGACTCCAGCTACGTGAGGCAGGAAAGGTAGAAGAAAACAAAACCAGCACAAGGGATGCCTGCAGGGATTGATCAGGTAACCACTCCCAATAACTAGAGGGGACTCACATAGCGGTTGGGATCGTGAACTACGGAGCCAGTGGGATCCAAGTTCTGTTCGTGCCACTTTCTAGCTTATGACCTTGTGTAAGTCACTTACCTATTTGAATCTCAGTTTTTCATCTATATAATGGGGATTAAAAATAGTACCTACTTCGTAGGTGGCTATGGAGATCAGATGTGCTTAGAACTATACTAAGCAAATAGTAAGCATCCTTTGTAAGTTATTGTTATGATACTTGAATTCTTTGGTCCAGAGAAGAATTCTCTACTAAATTTGACAGCTCTGTAATGGAACAGACATCATCACCACGTAGAAGATAAAGAAGGTGTCTGGGGCAAATTTCTTTCCTTTCCAAAGACAGATACAGAAAAGAAGAATCTTGAAGGCTGCTGTTCACATTAAATTGATTGAAAATACAAAGTGAATCATTGGGCTGAGGCAAGTAGTTGTTGTTAACACAGTTAACTGTTTTCAGAATTTTAAAAATGCTTGTTTTTATCAAAAAAAAGATTCCCCTAACTATCAACACTGCTGCACATCTACTGAATAGTTATAATCAATGTTCAAAATGATGGTCCTCACACAAAATACCAAAGTCTTTTCTGGCATAATCTATAGAATAAATGAGGCTTCGTATGATTTACTGTTGATGTTCTTCAATGCAATATGATTATTAGGAATTTGAAAATTTATAGGTAGAATTTATGTCTGTGATGAACAACTATTGTTTTTGTCTGCTTGATGTTTCATCCTCATTTTTTGGGAAAACAGGAGCCTATTCTTTTCAGGAACTGATTCTCCCCATTTCCATCAAGTGACTCTAGTGAAGGCTGCTAATCGTGGTACTTACATGTGCATCCACCCACTCTACCGTGGAAACCCGGCCCACGTGGTCAGCCTTTACCTTCCGAGGCATAGAGATCGTCCAGGGTGTGAATGTGTGACCCAAATTGGGCTGATCGGAGTGCTTCTCTGGGATTTTTTAAACTAGTGTTGGGTGAAGGACAGATGGACAGAAGAGGAAAAAACACGTGATCTCGAGTCTCTCAGCATCAACAGTTTCATTGGTATGGAGAAAGTCAGCTGATGGGGTGAAATCTTACAAAAAGAGAAGCAGAGGCAAGAGACAAAGAGAGGAAACCCAGAGGGTCCCATTCCTCATTTCTCAGGGGTCCCCACCTGCTCTGATGGGCGGCTGTGTGAGCCATGTCATTGCTCTCAGTCCAGAGTAGTTTAAGTTGTGTCTGTGACACTGCAGAATAAAGACTGCGTCCATCCGTCCGTCCATCCATCTATCCATCTACTCTCTCAGTAAGTTCACATCTACCAAAAGCTGACCACATGCCAGGTGTGTTCCAGGCACTTTTTCAGGTGCTGTAGATACAGGAGTAAATAGAACAGAGTCCAGCCTCTTGGAAGCATTTTTGTCTAATACATATAATGTATTAAGGAATCATCACAGGATCAAGGGGATGGATCCTGAGGGGCCTGGGTGGGGTGTCAGGGGAGGGCTCTCTTGGGAAGTGACACTAGGCAGAGCCCCAGAGGAAGTGAAGGAGAAGCTTTACGAAGACGCGAGGTAGGATTTCCTGGCCGAGGGAGAACAAGTGTTCAGATCACGTGTCTGTTGGATGAACGACCTCGCTCTAGTCATGGATAGCTAGGAGGGCACAGCAACCACCTCTGCTGCAGCAGAACCAGCCCGATGTGGCAGAAGGAGCACAGGCTTCTTCAGAGAGCCAGGCAGAGATGCATTTGAAAGGCCCACCTTGGCTATCGCTGTGTACGATTTAGGTGCAAGTTACGTGAATGCTTGAGCTCAACTTCCTTGTAAGTGAAATGGAGGTACAATCCATCCTTTAATTAGGTCATTTATTTATTCACTTGGCAAATATTTATGGGGTACATCCTATATTTCAGGCACAGTGGTAACCTTGTGGAGCTCATGGTCTAGAGAGACATTTTACGCTTCCTTTTCAGGAGCTATGATTCTGAGGATAATCAGAAGGAAGACAGCCAACGTCTATTGCGGGCTTACTAGGGGTTGAACATAATAAAATGTACACACACACACACACACACACACACACACACACACATGCTTTATTAGAGAAGTTCTGAGTCCCACCTAAGAGCACCATGAGTGGGGTGTCTAAACTAGGTGAGGAGAGAGGGGTGGTGTCAACCGCCCCCATTTTTATGAGAACCAAGATGACATACGAAAAGCATTCGGGGTAAAATTATCAAAGCCAACCTCTCAGTCACAGCAAGAATTCAGCCGGGCTTATGTTCCTCAAACAAGTCCACATAAATCAAAACAGTCAAGACAACCTCTATAAAGCAATAGCTTTATAATTAACTATGGGCTTGAGCTCTTTTCAATAAGTTGACTCAAAAGTTATTTTTCTTATCCCCCAAATAGCCCCAGGATCTGTTAAATCACTGAGAACATAATTCTTTCCTCAGCTGACAAGTAAACAGATGTGTGGGATACTTATGCTAGAAGCAGGCAATAAGATGAACTGACTCTATTTAGAAATACTAATAAAGTAAGACTGGAACACCAGTTAGCTGTCAGCTGGTTGCAGAAGGTGGAAGATGCATGTCAGCAGGTATTAATGTAATGCACACGTGCACTGCTGACCATCCCGTAGTCCCCGTGTTCCCTGCCTTCTCGGGTAAAGGAATTGACTGCTCTGGGGACAGTTCTCCCACTCTACCTCCAGATCTCATTCTCACCCTCAGACCGTGAAGCTATAAATGCACCTGGCATCTCACCTGCTAACCCATCAGCCAAACCCGACTGCTGTTCCAGTCGTGGATGAAGGAGATTGAGCGACTTGCATAACTGATCTTGCTCTTCTCCTTAGAGGAGGAAGAGCCACCAAATACCCAGCAACTCTGACCTCGAGAAATCATGAAATAGATTTTCCTGCTGCACCCTTGGCGGAGTGGAGGTTCTTGAAAGGGGCATGAGCGAGTTGATGACCAGATTCCAGAGAGTCCCTTTTGCATAATGGCAGAGGCATCCCCAGGAAAGTCTCAAAATGCATCTATCTGGGCCCAAATTGAATTCACGATCGCTGAATTCAATGCACAGTGGTACATTCCAGTTTGGTGGCATTCTGTTCATGTCTGTATAGAAAGGCTCTAAAGGTAGATATAATAATTCACTTGCAGCATCAACATCTGCATGATTTAAAACCCCGCTGGTCACGAGAGAAGGAGAGCGAAGAACACCTGCTGGGAGTCTTGAAACCTGGATGCTGTGAGCCCTGGTGCTCATGGGCTGTGGGACTTGGGGTGAGCCTGTCTTCTCAGGGGCCTCAGCTTCTGTAGAAATATCTGGAAGAGCTCTCTGTGTTGTCTTCCCACTCTGCCTTAGGAGCCACGGGTGCTAGAGGTCCTCTGGCAACTGTCCTGAGGCTGTCATTGTCAGTTACCCAGCCTTCCTTTCCGATCTCCCCAAGCACCCCTGCAGTCCAAACTGGGTCTGGCGAGAATCAAGCAGCTGTTTGAAAACGCACACAAAGGACACGACCGGCGCCGTCTGCAATCGCTCCTTCCACGTGAGATTACGTGTGGATGGGGCTTCCTGAGCTCACTCAGGAGGACTTGACTCAGCTTCCCAAAGGCCACTGTTCTCAAGGAGTTCCCCTACAAGGTCGTTCAGGGTCCTGTCACCTCCTCTGCCCAAATTCTGCCAGCTCTACAAGGAGAGCAGTTGGACGTGGAGTCCAGGAGATCAATTGTGAGGCCTCACATGTGATTTTTCAGCAATAATAGTTTTAAAATGAAGCAGTATGTCATGGAAATAACATAGTCGTAATATTCATACCTGACTCTCAATTTGGGTATTGCCACTCAGTCGCTGTGTGACCCAGGGAGAATGGCTCAGCCTCTCTGAGCCCCAATCTCCTCATCCATGAATGAGGCTATCAAGGCCTGTCTTACATGGGGGTTGTGAAGGCCAAATGAGGTGACGTATGCGGAACTCCTGGCACAGAACCCAGGCCACCGGAGACACTAACAAGTGGCTGCTGCAGTGATTCCTATTAAGGCGTCCTTGAGTAAATCGTCATGCAAATGGCAGAGGAATGAAGCAGTCGGAACAGCAGTGAGCCCCAAGGACTCTATCTTGTGACCAACACAGCCACCAGGGGCCCTGTGACGGACCCCTTGTCCCAGCACAGTGGTGGGAAGAAGGGGACTCGTAATCAGAAACTTACCTGGCTGCTGCTTCCAGCTGTTCTTTCCTGTAAGAAGAGGGAGAAAGAAAAAATAAAAAAGCATAAATTACGTGGAACAGCTGCATCCTTCCCCAGCGTTTACACCAAAGCTTCCCTCTAAAGACGGCAGAACAGAGCAGAACTCTAGGCCCAGATGGTCCGTGCGGAGGGAAGCAGCCAAGGAGGCGGGTTTCCCCAGCCGGACCCCAGCCCCACTGCTGCCGCTGGCTCTGCCCACTTGAGGTTCTTCCCAGCCACACATTCACTCATTCATCCGTCCAGAGAATGGCTGCTGAGCCCCGACTCTGCCCCAGCCCTCGTGCTGGGCTCAGCAGTTTTGTTTAGTGCTGGGGACAGATCAGGAAGCCAGGAATGTCACAATGTAGCAGCCACAAACTCCGTAACTGTCCCCACCACTGTCACCATAGTCAACACTGTCATCACCGCTAATCTTTTTTTTTTTTTTTTTTTGAGACAGAATCTCACTGTGTTGCCCAGTGCCGTGGCGTCATCCTAGTTCACAGCAATCTCAAATTCCTGGGCTCAAGTGATCCTCCTGCCTCAGCCTCTCGAGTAGCTGGAACTACAGGCACGCGCCACCATGCCCGGCTAATTTTTTCTATATATTTTTAGCTGTCCAATTAATTTCTTTCTATTTTTGGTAGAGACGAGGTCTCGTTCTTGCTCAGGCTGGTCTCAATCTCCTTAGCTCAAACAATCCGCCTGCCTCGGCCTCCCAGAGAGCTAGGATTATAGGCGTGAGCCACCGCGTCCAGCCATCACTGCTAATCTTGACTGAGCAATAATTATTACTCAAATACTATTATAAGGGCTTTTTATGGATTAACTCATTTAATCCTCATAACAACCCTATGAGGTAAGTGCTGTTATTATC
>CAUYSK010060213.1:0-12443 GCA_963575035.1 Avahi laniger
CATGTAGTAAATCCATGATACTTGTTAGGTACTATCATTATCAAATTATTATCTGATAAGTTTCACAAACTACTTATTATGGAAATAGAGTAGAGACATCATCTTAGTGTGAAAAATAAACACAAGATACGATGAATATCAAGCCAAGCTATTCAGAAGATATGACCTCATTATAATAATTCACATCATTGAAAAATATTTCCCCTTAAGGTATCAACCTTAACCCTGAAGAATCTAATACTTTATCAAGCAAATAAAGATAGCGGTCAAAAAGTAAACTTATTCATGGGTACTTTCATACTTCTCTATTTATTATTTTTCCAACCTGCAGTCCCTATACCAAATTCTCTTTCTCCCTTGTGACCTTTCCTGGCCACTGTAGCAACAATTGTATCAAATTAACTCTGAACTTACTGCACTTGTTCCCTCTCTCAGGGCATCTATTACTTGCTATAATGTAATTGACTCATCATGCTGATTTATTCTTCCCTAATGCCCATGAGCTTGTAGGAACAAGGGTCTATTTTGATTCATCTTTATCCCACTCTTTATACTTAGCATGGGATTTTGCAAAAGATAAGTGCACAGATGTTCAAGTTGTTCTATATCCTACCACAATGCAATAAGCTTAGGGATTTTCTGTGAGTTGTTGCAAATAATAATTTTTAATAGCATATGCAGCAGTTTCTATCCTTCACTCTTTCTACTCTCTACATCACACAATACAGTCACTGTGAAAAGTATGATTTAACCTTTCTGAAATTCCCTTATATCATTGGTAAACTGATATAATGTTTTATATTTTAGAATAAGAAAAGACTAAGCTGAAAGGTTTGTTCAGGTACTTTGCAAGTCTTTGATCTTTGATATGTGAGGAATTTCTGAACTTCACCTAGAATATATGTCTCCTGAAGTAGAAAGCAATTCCTTTGTGTTGTTCACAAGAGAATTATTAAGATTTATGAAAAATACAGGTGACTTTCCTTTACATTCTTACCAATATGTCCAGATGGCTTTATTGTAGAGAGAAATATTTACAAAAAAAAGGGTTTGCTTGAGATCATAAAGCAAAGTTATAGGAATGGACATGAAAGAGAAACCCAACACGCTCTGAGTTTAATTTGAAAGTGAAAATAAGGGATAAGGGCTTCAAATAAGTAAGATGAGGATGCATGTAGGAAAAAATAAAAGTATCATGCATATAGTAAAGTTTCATCAAGTCTAAATCACAACTAGGAGGAATATTTGAAAAAATCAATAAATCTCTCTTAAGTGTAGATATCAAAAATATTCTTAAGGATGTATGCAATACACTAGGCTACACATAGTTTTTCCCTAGCTCTTTAATTTTTATGTGATTGCCTATGATTTAATTACATGAGTGAGGTTTAGAAATTTTTGCAATGAAGAATTTTGCAATACTACAATGAAGAGGGATATGAGTAATGGAAATTTAGAGGAATTCATTACTTATCAATGTATTAGTATTAGTACTCATGTCTACATTCTCCATTCCCCTTCTGGTGTTAGCCAGAGAACATCCTGTGCTTTAAATTTATTTTTTTTATGGTGGTAAGAACACTTAGCATGAAATCTCTTTTAACAGATTTTAAGTGTAAAATATAGTAATATTATCTATAGGTATGTTACTTTACAGATCTTTAGAATTTATTCATCTTGCATAACTGGAATCTTATACTCCCTGATTAGTATTTGTGAGACTACGTCAGGCCCACCTACATATTCTTCCTATCTTAAGTTCAGCTATGACTTATAATACAACATCATCAAAAGAGTAAATAAAATTCCATCACATTTACCAGTTCCAGCCACATTCCAAAGGGTCGAAATTACTCAAGTATCGACTGTTATTAATACATTAAATAGAGAACATGATAATAGTGATAGTGGAAATTTACACAGCATTCTTCCACAAATACTTTTACATTTTCCCCTGAAAGAAAACAGGCAACTTCTGTTATAACTATTTTCCAGAGGAAAAAATGAAGCATAAATAATTTTAAGTAAACTTTTTTCAAGTTTTGCCAATAGAAATTTCTAAATTCAATGAAAAGTCTGATTCTAAATACATTATGTTTTACTTTATACATAACTATTTATTGTATATAATTTATTGTTACCAGAATCATCAAACACAATCGATTTTCACCATCAGCAGAGTGAGTATGTGCTAATGCCTTGTGGTTTGAAATATAGCTACATGAGTTACAAATAATATGAAAATCAAAGTAGAGATACAGTCCAAGAAGCTGTGAGTCATATTAACCTATATCTCTGAAGCAACATTGGTGTTCAGTATTAGAGATGAGAGACAGGGAGAGGAATCCCAATTCTGGGCTCTTCTTGTCACCAGGTGAATTGTCTCTCTTTAGGAGGCCTCCAGCTGCTTGAGTTGTGAAAATTAGGCTTTCCCCTTTCCTAAATATCTGGAAACCTATTCTGACCCACTTAGATTTCTAAGTATATTTCCTTGGTGTTATATGTCAGGAGTTGCACTGCGTAGAAAAAAAATACCACTCCTCATTCTCCTTTAACCGGCCCAATGCCTAGGTAATTTAATTTCTAAAAATTAGTGTTTCTTTTCTTTTTTTTTTTTTAAGTCATTTGACTGTGATAATGTAGCTTTATTACATAAGAACTAAGTCAATGAGGTATCATTATATGCAAATCCATAGGGAAATTGAAATAGTTTAAGACAACATAACCTCTGCTTCAGGATATATTTTTAAACAGAAATTTTACCTCTGGCATTTTTCTGCCAAGTTAAGGAAATCTACAACTTTAGTAAATAATTGGCCTTAATGTAATGCTTGCAAAACTTGTATGAGAAATCTCAGTGATCATTTCAGAGAGAATTCTGCTTGAATAAGACTTTCACTGAAATAGTTTATGAAATGTTGATTTTTGAGTGTCGGTCTTCTGAAGAAAAAAGGAGTACTTTACATATGATCTACTTTAGCCTCGGTGGCCTTGAAATTTCTCACAGAGAATATCTTTCTTTCATTTTCTGAGTATGCTTATATAGCACCCTTTTCTAAGAATTCAAATGTCAAAGTGAAGAGCATATTGAACATTACATTTTTCAAATGGAAAGCTAATTACATCCAAGAATAATAAAGGCAGAATATGGCAGATTTTAGAAAAATATATAAAAAGAATACATGTATACACACATGACGGATAGATGAAAGAGAGAAGAGAGGGAGAGAGAGAGAGAGAGACGAAGTGGAAACTTGCCCTTTGCCATAAAGTTTGCCGACAGATCAACTCACAATTAAGACAAATTAATACGAGAAAGTTTTATTTACCATGCACGTGGCAAGAATCACAGAGTGATTGATTACTTGATACGCCAGTGGGATCGAGACAGTTTTATACAAGCCTTTTAGGGGGGAGGGGAAGATGAGGAGTATGGGTAATTCATTTTAGGGGGAACAAATGATGCTAGGGAGGATAAATGGATGGGGGAAACTGACTGACTTGTACGTGATTCTCTTAGCAAATTAAATTAACCTGGGAGACAGGTATTATGTCTAAATGATTTGGGCCAGTTCTGGTTGCATTTTGATCCTGCTTCCTTCAATAATTGACATAACAGGGAAATGAAGGGAAGTTAATGGCCCCCTTTGACCTTTTGACTGGTCATCTGGTTTATGTAGATAGAGGAAAAGCCCCCTGCAATGCCTCTTTGATCTCAAAGGGCCTGTAATTCAATATACTCTTTATAGCAAGGGGTCATAATTTGGGGTGAAGTTTCCTGAACTCCTGAAAAGAAAGCAGAGTTGCTAACTTCTTCCTATTACAACTTTCTGAAATTATTACATTTAACAGGGTAAAAAGTTTTACAGATATATTTCCTCAGTTTTGATGCTTGCATAGGACAATTAAAGTAGATACTTAGAAAGATGAATTTAGTAGAGTACTTCTTCCAACTATAACTCAGAGCATGCATGCTTCACTTATATAAGCACCACATTTGAATCCACAAGTTTCAGGTTAGACTTACCCCCTCAAATAAAACTGGATATATTGATAAAACAAGTTCCCACCAGTTTATAATATATTGAGTTTATTTATTTATTTATTTATTTATTTATTTTATTTCAGGGTATTATGAGGGTTTAAAAAGAAGAAGAGTTATGATCGTTGTCTTAGAGTTAATAAAACGTGGAATTTTTGTTACCCATGAAATACTTAGAATGTTTCTGACTTTTATATTGTCGAAGAAGAATCGGATGGGTATTTATTGATAGACAGTAAATTAAAAGTTATCATAATAGTCTTACTTTACTCACTTCCACTTGTAAATGTAGAAAATTTCAGGTATATCATCCTGTATTATCAGTCTCCTTCTGACTTATTCTATTACTAGCAGAAAGCTATTCACCAAGATTTATTAAAAAGTGGTGATAATATATCAGCAAATTTGACCTGAAGTTGGCACTTTTGAGGAATGTAGTTTAATACCTAAACCAGCAGTACAATTAATCAAAGTTTGTGCCTAAACTATCGACACTGTTTTTCCAGCAGTGAGGAAGCCTGGAGTTCAAGTGGCAATGAAACTGCAAAAGGTGTTTTCCACAGCTTGTTGAGAATTTAATATTTTTCCTTGCAAGAAGTGGTCCAAAGCCTGGAAGAAGTAGTAATCAGTGAATGTAAGGTTTGGTGAATACAGGGAATGGCAAAGAGTTTCCAAGTTCAGCTTCTGTAGTTTCAGCAGGATTGTTTGTGCAACATGTGGTCCAGCCCTATCTTGCAAGAGGACTGACCTGTCTCTGTTGACCAGTCTTGGCTGCTTAATTTCAAGCATCCACATTATTTCATCCAACTGGGTGTAGTAGACATTCACTCTAATGGATTGATCAGATTTCATGAAGCTGCAGTGAATAATACCAGCAATGGACCACCAAACAGACACCATTAGCTTTTTGGGAAGAATATTCAGTTTTGGACTGTGTTTTGGCATTTCATCTTTATCCAGCAATTGTGCTGAGCACTTGCAATTGTCAAAAATAATCCATTTTTCATCACATGTAACAGTACCGTGTAGAAATGGTTCACCTTTATGTCGAGACAGCAAAGAAAGGCGAGCTTTCGAGATGATTTCTCTTCTGATGTTCGTTTAATTCATGTGGGACCCATCAACTCAGATTCTTTACCTTCCTGATTTGTCTCAAATGGTCCAATATTGTTGGAATCATAACGTCAAACCTTGCTGCTAATTCACGTGGAGATTGAGATGGATTCGCTTCCACTACAGCTTTCAGCTCATCATCATCCAGCTTATTCTTCAGTTGCCCATGTGGCTCATTTTCCAGATTAAAATCACTGGAAGGGACTTCTCAAACCATTGATATTCTGTGCATTCATTAGTCACATTCTTCCCAAACACTTTGTTGATATTTCGAGCTGTCTGTGCTGCATTAGTTTCATGATGGAACTCATTTTCAAAAATAACAGGAATGTTTAACTTATCCAAGGTTTCACAAAAATTGCTCTTAAAAAAAATCTAAAAGACAGTCAAAAGCCAAATTGTGCGTTTGAAAAGCTGAGGAGGTACCTTCACAATAATAAAAAAAAAAAAAGCGTCAAAGTGAAATGTTAGAGACATCAACTGAAGGAAATCAGAGATTTGATGCTTAATAAACTTAATTATATTTTTCTGAACTTATTATAGGCAAATACATTGTTTCCTCCTGCTTTGACAAAGAATCACTTATTACTTCCCTTGGTACCTGTCAAACAATATGTGATACTCAGTTTGTTTTTTTCAGTTAGTTTGAAGCATCCTGTGAATGAGACCAAATGAGGCGGAAGTTTGATACTTGGTTTTTTGTTGAATAAAAACAGAAATGTACTCCCTGAAAAGTGATTGCTTTGAAAATTAAGGTTGAATTAAATCTATTATTTTTAAAAGATATGCAATAAAATATAATTTTTTATTTTTTAAGGCATGCTACGCATGTCTTATAACCAAAAAAACTTTTCACCGTAAAGCATGAGAGGTCTGTCTTGAAGAAGTGATAACTTCTTTACCAGTGAAAAGCCAGTACATCAGTGGACAGACATTGTCTTTGGTTATAAATTTACTCCAAGCTAGACATGTGACTTTACACAAGTTATTTGATATTTCTGGAAATCTTTTCTCACTTAGAAAATGAAGCAAAGTAACTGGGCTCTCAAAAGTTCCCTGTATTTGTTAGGATAGGCAAGATTGTGTTGGTATAATGGGGGGAAAATCAAAATATCATTGGCACTTTCTTTTTTAAATCTCACACAAATTCTTCTAAAGATCCAGGCCACTCTCTAACCCTCTAGGGCTACTGTCCTTCATGCTGCTTGGTGGCTGGAAGTGCAGCTCCAATTATTATATCATCTAGAACATGCGGCTTTCTTGGATGATGCAGCAGAGAGAGAAAATGCAGGTGGGTCTTTAACAATCAAGGATATTCTTAGGGGTAGAAGTAATACATGACTCTTCCCCATATATTTCTTAGGTCGCAGCTGGTCACAAAGTCATACTTACTCAAGGAAGCCTGTAGAAGAACGGAGAGGAGTTCTGGAAATCTTTATGAGCACTGATTATACCTAACATATTCCCTCGCAGCTCTAACGTCCCACGGTTCCCTTACGTCTTGTCATTTCCCAGGGAAAAAGTACAAGACTCTGGCATTTTTACTAATAATAAAAGCCTGAGGCTTTCAGCATTTTAAACATATATATAATTACATTTTTTCAATGTGTATTCACAAAGAAACCCACTTTTGTAGTAAAATATGACAGGCATCATTCCTATATCACGAATAAACAAATTGAGGCACAGAATAATGAAATGAAATAATTAAATTGCATCTAAAACTTACGCCCATCTGATCAGAGGCAAAGCCTAGAATCTAATCTGAATCCTATTCAAACATTCTTATCCACGAGACATTATCTAAGGTAAATGCAAATAACTGAACAGTTCTAAGAGAACTAACTGTGTAAGGAAAATCAGCTTGAAAGAATGTTCAAATATTTGAATGGAAACCAGTAGTTTTACTTATTTTTATTAAGAGTATGAATTCTCTAAAGTAGAAGGTGTGTTTCATTTCCTATCAGCTTCCTTCACGAAGTTCAAGACAGGGCAAGGCATTTTTACTCAGCTGCCTTCTCTGTGCTCTGATCACGTGCCCATATGCAAAATATGTTTCTTCTGGATTGTATTCAAATAAACTTGCACACCGATTTGTGATAATGCACTAAGCACCCCTAGAAAACTGTAGCATAAATTAATAGAACAAGCAGGTCTTTAGAGAACAGCTCGCCTAAAACCCTTTTTTGCTAATAACATAGCTGAGACTCAGGGAGATCACTTTGATTTTCCGCTGCTACTATGCCCGTAAATATTGACATTGTAACACAGATCAGCCCTAAACCTAAGCCTTAATCCAATAAAATATGTGCAATAGTAAGTACAATTAAAGAAGGCACAAGAGATCTATTTGGGGAGTTGGTCTTAAAATCCTTCCAATAATAAAAGCCATACAGGTGGATTTTTTAAAAGTAAGCTCTGGGGCACTAATCTTCTCCCACTCCAATGTATGTTCCATATGTCCCCTGCTTATCACGAAATAACAGATAAAATCACATGGCTCCCCTTCTGGAAGAGCTCAGTAAGCCTCTGTTTATCCAAGAAAGCACAAAAATTCTGCAGTATGGCCTCCTTAATTTTGCAGTCTGCCTTCCACTTGCTTCTCCAGATTCTCCGGCAATCTTTATAGCTCATGCCACAATTGTACAGAACTCATTAATCTCTGCACATTTGGTGGTATTTCACAACTCTGCACCTTTGCTGTTGCTATTGGCTATTCCCTGCCTCCCCGTCCATCCTAGAACTATCATTATCTATCCTTTATTTCAAAATGATGCCTGCCATTGACAGCTCGTCCATCTCCTCAGGGCTGGATCCGTGTGCTCCTACAGCATATTGTTCATATCGCTATTAAAGTTTTATCAAACCCCACTGCAATTTTCTTCTGTTTCACCCAACAGAACCCTCGAGGGAAGGCAGCACATTTCATGCATCTTCTTTCCCAGATATCAGAGTACCAGACACCTAATAGCTGCCCAATACGTTTTGTAGAAGAGTAAAACCATTAATGAATTAACTCCTTGCATTAGCACAACACTTTACTCATCACAAAACATGTTTCACTTTGCATTATGTCAGTCTCTTATGACAGAGCATCTGTGTATTTATAATTATGCATAAAGTAGGCCGTGTGTGTGTGTGTGTGTGTGTGTGTGTGTGGTTGGGGATGGTTTGGGGTTTAGTTTTTAAAGAGTCCCGTGACTGAAGAAAACTTCTGGTAACTGGGAAATGGGAAACGTTTAACCCGCTCTCCACATGTCTGTGCCTCCTGGTGACTGACTCAGTGGTGTCCCTCCGCTCTTCTGTGTGGCATGACACACAGCTACACGGCAGTAATCTAAACTAGCAGTTGGATACATTTTTTTCCCCCGAACTGTAGAAAATGAGGATTTCAAGTCTGCACACCAATTTCCCTTTGTAAGGTGTTTCACTCATTACATTCACTGACCTTATTTCCACTGTGTTAGTTTATATTGCTCTCTGCTTGAGGGGCTTAATGAGTGTGTGAATTCCACCGGGTATTCTGATTACAATATCCCTGCATAGGTGCACCTTTTTATGAGAAAACAGATTAACCCGGGTCTAAAAAAAAGTGTTTCTTGGGTCTTCCACCTGAATTTTATAGTTTTTTCTTCAATTATGGGTTTCTCAACACAAATTACAATATTTGTGACAAATAAGCTGATATGTCAGGAATAAATTCACATATTCTATTTCAGTCCAGCTAGCAGTGAAAAGGACATAGGTTTTGAGTGAAGCAACTAGTTCCACCTCCACTACTTACATTTTGTTTGACATTGGGAATGTCTCTAACCACGCTTAGCCTCAAGTTCTTCTGCTAAATGTGGATACTAATTAGATACAGATTCTGTCAGAATCAAGAGAGGGGATAGATGTAAATGTGCCTTTTTACATATTCAAGGATGTATATGAATTTCACAGTGCAAAATTATGTATGCACATTGTCATCAGTTCTTGCTAAATCCTATTCAGGTATTGACCTGCTGACTCTAAATGCAGCCACAGAATATAATTAAGCAGTTCTGACATCTGGTTCTGACTCTTTAGTTGGGAGCCTTAATGGGTGGCTTGGGCATTTCTTAGTAACATCCACCAAATCTGTCTCCTATCTTTAGAATTGAGGAGCTCTGAGAATCATCCCTGTTTCAGACTTTCTGAATATGAATACATTCTTGCTTGTCAAGCTAATTATTTTTGCTTTGTATCTTTTTTTCCTTCCATCACTCTAATACCAACACAACTTTTAACTCTACCCTGCTAGATTCAAAATGACATCCAAAATGACATTTGCCATTTTTCTGAAGAATTTGTTTATACCCTTATAACATGACCATCAATAGGAAAAAACAGCAAACAAAAGGTTGACCCAATGCTACATTCAGAAACCAAGAAGCCTAAAGTCTAATATGAGAATTAGGGTTTATGTACTGGAAATTCTCAAATTTATATCATTTATTAAAAACTTTCTGCTGCGTTCAAGAGCCAAAAAATCCAACTTCCCTTCAGACCTTACAACTTCAATGTACACATATGCCTAGGAGGCTTCTTTTCCAAAACAAACTCATCTTTCTCCAAACTTTCCATTCTAGCATAATTCCTATCTCTGCAAATGGCTTTATCATTTAATTAGTTGCCAAGCCATAAATGTAGTCATCCTTGATTCTTATCACACTTCCATCACAACCATTATGTGATAAAGTCAGTAGCCTGTGTGTTCTTACTATCCCAGCAATTCTTTTGTGTCTCTTACTCATCACCGCTGCTGCCCGTAGCCCCGGCCTTCTCACTTATTTTGTGAATTGTTGCTCAGTTTCCTTATCACTGTTCCTGACTCTTCTTGACTCCAGGCTAGCCCCTCTCCAATCACTCCTCTTCCTAGCTATAGGAATTATTTTTAAAATATACAAATCTGATAATGTCACTCTTCTATTTTAAATCCTTCCAATTTTGAAATTATTCCTATTTTTTGGAAGCTTTCTCTACTCAGCTGCCCCTTTCATCCCATGATCATTCTCCAGAGTCCCAGGCATCACCATCGGAACATATACATCTAAATTACTTTTGAACTATTCACTCACTTAGTAAATATGGCATGAAAAATTTATTACAAACATTGTTTTAGGCATTGGAGATGTAGCTTTAATCAAAGATGAAGTTTTTACCTGTACAGAGCTAATATTCTAAGATAGACAATAAACAATAAATGCATGATATGTAGTTCAGTGTCAGATACACTTACCAAAAACTCAAATGGAGCATGGAAAGAAGAGAAACTCCTTGAGCCATAGGATCAAGAATCTAGAAAGAGCTCTCGAGGAAGACGACACTTGATAAAGGACCTAGGGAAAGAACGTTACTGACAAGAGCATGAATATTTCAAGCACTGATATGGGAGCATGATTAGGGATTTTGAGGAAAAGCAGAGGCCAGTGGGACTGCATGGGAGAACTAGGATGACAGAGGTAGGAAATAAATTCAGAAAAATGTATAGGAGACTTGAAATCCTAGGTAAGTAACAAATATTTTTTTTCTTACCAAACTCTCATAGTCTGGGAACGATAAACGCTACCAGATTCAACCACATTTAGTCAATTACTCAACTTGAGGATCTATGAAAGTAGAGGATTTTTCTACGGAGTGTGAAAAAATCAATAGCAAAAAGTTTTTAAGAGAGAATAATTCAGAAAAACCACATGTGTGCTCCAAAATTTGGGGGACGAAGAGAACTATGTTTGGTTCATGCCTGAAAAATCCCAAAGGGAACGAGCTGTTCTTCCAACTCTGATAGTAGAAATGTGGGTTTGCCATGTGGCCAGCTGTGGAGCTTTTCACAGGTTTTGAGTAATATTGAAAGGGTCTCAGCTTAAGAGGATTTCTTGCCAGGAGTGATGAAAGCTCATTAGAAAGAGACTGAAGGTGCCTCATCATGTATGAAATACCCGTACATCAGTGGTGGGGTAAGAGAAAATCAGGACATTGAAAACATAAATAAAAATGCACCATAATGCCAGATAATACTATGCTCCGGTGTATACACACAAATTCCAAAATTAGAGTAAAATATAATTATATATTTATATGTTTATTAGGCTCCCACAGACCCTTTAAAATTTACTCATGATATTAACCCCAATTGCACTGAATAGAAACTTTGAAAAGTTTCCCAAACTATTATGTAATAGACAATACTATTCCCCCTTTATGTTGCAAATAGGGCCTCCATTCAGAAATTATATTATCTTGTTGAAGATGGTAATTGATAATCACTTAATTACAAGATATCTCCCAGTAAATATACTTTTCTTCCAATGCTAAAGCCTGAAATTGGCAGCTCTTGGCATTTTAGAAAAAGGTATACTCGCTCTGTCCTCTCTCTGATTGCATCTTCTCTCACAGTAGGTGGGGAAGGGGTGAGGTATGGAATTCATGATTGTGCTCTCTTGGTTTGACAGTGGTTAAAAGAGCCTTTTTCTTGTGACTTGTTCAGAAACTGGCATCTCTGGGCACCTCTTTCTCATATTTCTCTTATCTGGATGCATCTCTATTTTGTTTGCTCTTTCAGTCCCCAATAATTTATCATTCACTACTAGGTTTTTTTGATGCTGGAGCCTCTCTACTTCTCTCTGGTTCTTTCGGACAGAACATTGGATAATCCTATACCAGCTTTCTCTCTTGCAGGTTCACTGCTGATCTGTGGAAATACACATATCTTAGCCCAACTAATTCTGGAGAGATGACTTAGAAAAGAGAATCTTAAACTCTAGGTAGCTCTATCAAAAAAAAAAAAAAAAAAAAAACGTGCAAACACTGGTATCTGCTGCATCACCATCTCAAATAAAGGGTACAGCATGTACAACTTTTAATCCACCTCTCTCAGGTTATAATATGGGCAAGACAAAATGGCGTGTGAGCAGAAAGTTATTTTCTTCTCTGATACTGTTCTTTAAACTAATTCTGTCGAATCTTTAATTCCTAACCTTGGATGAAATCTGGATTAAATATCACAACTTTTATGGCCACCATTCAACATGGACAAATAGTCTTATCGTTCAGGCCTTTAAGAGTCTAGGTCAGTCCAAGTCTCAACTTCTTCTTTATTATAAATGTCTTCTGGCTGGATGCGGTGGCTCATTCCTATAATCCTAGCACTGTGGGAGGCCGAGGCTGGCGGATTGTTTGAGCTCAGGAGTTCGAGACCAGCCTGAGCAAAAGCGAGACCCTGTCTCTACTAAATTAGAAAGAAATTAATCAGACAACTAAAAATATA
>CAUYSK010060218.1:0-25030 GCA_963575035.1 Avahi laniger
GAAGGAAGGAAGGAAGGAAGGAAGGAAGGAAGGAAGGAAGGAAGGAAGGAGTGGGGAGAAAGGGAGGGAGGAAACAATAAAATAATAATATGTTGGCAAGAGTGTGGAAAACTGGGACCCTTGCACGTTGGTGGGTTTGTAAAATGGTGCAACCACTTTGGAAAATAGTTTGATTTTTCCTCAAGATGTTAAACATAGAGTTTTCACATAATCCAAAAATTCCACTTCTAGGTATATACTCCAGAGATTTGAAAACATATGCCCATACAAAAGCTTGCACATGAATTTATATGGAAGTACTATCTATCATAGCTCTAATATGGATACAACCCAAATATCCATTAATTGGTAAATGGATAAGTAAAATACAGTATATCCATACAATGGAATACTATGCAGCCATATAAAGGAATGTAACACTGATACATACTACAACATGGATATACCTTGAAAACATTATTCCAGGTGAAAGAAGACACTCACAAAAGGACACATTTTGAATGATCCATGCATATGAAATGTCCAGAATAGGCAAATCAATAGAAAGGAGATTAGTGGTTACCAGGGTATAGGGGAAGGGAAGAATGGGGACTAACTGCTAATAGGGTTTCTTTTAACAGTTATGAAAATATCCTGAAGTTAAATAGTAATGATGATTGCACAATTCTGTGCTAAAATCCACGGATTATATACTTAAAAGGGTAATTTTATGGTATGTGAATAATATCAAAATAAAGGGTTTTTTTAAAAAAAGGTTACATACTTTATGATTTCATTTATACAACATTCTTGAAATGATAAAATTATAGAGCTGGGAGACAAATTTATGGTTGCCATAGATTAAGGATGAGGGGTGGTTTGGGTGTGATTATAAAGGGGTGGCATGAAGGAGATCTTTGTGGTGGTAGAATAGTTCTATACCTTGATTGTGATCATGGTTACACACATATACACAGGTGATATTAATAAAATGACACAGAGCTACACAGACACATTGTACCAATGTCATATTCCTGGTTTTGCTATTATGTGATAATTATATAATTATGTAGGATGTGATCATTGAAGGAGACCAAGTGAGGAATCCATGGGACCTCTTTATATCATCTTCACAATTTCCTATGAATCTAATTATTTCAAAATTAAAAATGAAAATAACATGTTTTTTTAAAAAAAACTCCAATGGTCCTTAATTCTCATCTTTATCAACAATGTCCTGATTATTAATCTGGCTTTCCATGAGTTCCTTAATGCCTGAAAAGTATGCCCTAGCAAATAGATATAATGTATTCCAGGTAGTAAAGCAAATATATCTCTCAGCGAAAATAAATAATTTGGTATTTCTGTTTGCTAATTATTCTCATATTTGCTATGACCAAATATTGTGATTCTTTTTCCTGGGTGCTTAGTATACTGCTTCCCACAGTTAGCCCTCAAGAAATATTTGATAATAAATGAATTCTGAATTTCAGGTCTCAGGCAACAAACTGAGCTATGGTGGCTCCATTTCAGTACTGTAAAGTCTAGCCTAAAGAGAACATCAAGTGCAATTTAGGGCATCTTCTCTTCCATGTACAAGTCTCTGAGTCTCTGAAATAAAAAATTCTTATTTAATTGTACTTCTACTAAAGTTTGCATAAATATACTTGTCTGAGCCTAAGGACCACACAATCACCACTATTTCTACGAGAATCCCCTAACTTCAATAAGCCCTCATTCTAACTCATAAACTTTTTCAGAATAAGGGTCACTTTTTCAAAGCCATGATGCCCTTGAGTACTTTGTGTAAGACGACCCACAATACAGAACAGCATCCTGCCTTGCCTGTGTTTGCTCCTGTACGTGGGTGCCCTTGGAGTGAGGTCCTGGCTTCCCCCTACTTTGGCGTCAATTCCAGAATAAGTAAAATGGAGCTCCCTGGGACTAGGAACTGAATCTTACCCCAAGGAAACCTCTTTAAAACAAATTTTACACTCCAAGATGGGTGAGTCTTTCTTCTGCTTGATCTAACCTATTCTTAAGGCTTTCCACTGTGTTTTGTAATTCCTTGAATGAATTTTTCATTTCCAGATATTTTGTTTGATTTTTATTTAATATTTCAATTTCTTTAGTGAGTTTTTCATTCATTTCCTGCATTGGTCTTGTGGTTTCTTTGTGTTTGGTTTCCATTTTATCTTACATTTTATTGAGCTTCCTTACAATCCATGTTCAAAATTCTTCATCTGTCATTTCAATATTCTGATTTTGGTTGCTATCCATTACTAGAGAGCTGGTGCTCCTTTTCAAGGGTATCCTTTTGCTTTGCTTCTTCATACTTCCAGAGTTCCTTCACTGATTCCTTCTCATCTGGAGCCCCTGTTGCTTCTTACCTTTGGGTTTTCTTTTGTTTAGATAATGACACACCCAATTTAATCTCTAAACCAGTAAGTGGTGCTTATGAGTGAGAATCAATCAAACCCTGTATGATGAGTCAGTAAATGCAGTAAAAGGGCATGCAAATTGAGCTCCCTGTCAGTAGGTGGCACTTGCAGGAAGGAACAAGCTGTATGTTGTGACCAGCTCTAGTTCCTCAGGAGAAGCACTCTAATGCCCTAGGTGTTGGGTGTGTCCTTATTCTCCACCTCAGAAGGGGCAGGTGGGGGAGTGAGGCTGGGTGTGGCTGGGTTGGGTGAGCCTGCTCTCAAGCTCCACAATACTTTTAGCAGGGGTCAAATGTCTGTTCCCCATTTCTAGGCAAAGCTGCCAGGGAGGGGCTGAAGTGGCCCCACTAAACCAAAAAATCTTTGTGTGGAGGCAGGGCTGTCTGAGACCCTCAATCAGGCAGTCTGGAGCAGGTCTCGCTCCTTTCCACCTTCCCCTACTCCACGGTTTCTTCAGAGTCTCTGCCAGCAGGCAGGACCTCAAGCCAGCTGAGCTCTGCCATGACTGTGATGTGGGCCGGAGGTTCCCTGCCCAGGATCCGATCCTGAGTTGGGACCGTGGTCCTCCTGTGGGAGGAGGGGCACCCTGCAAGCACATTGCAGCTAGGACCCACACTGCACTCCCCCGCCTGCTCTGTCCCTGCAGGCACCCACACCTCTCAGGACTAATTCACAAATATCACAAATAACCCCTCTGTACCCTGGGTGATGCAATTAAGAACTGTGTGTACAGGATCTGGCCTGCAGGCCCACTGTCTGGCCTCCAGAGAGCAAACCCTGACCATTCCAGGGAGAAGGATACTGGTCCCAAGTCTCTCACTGGGTGCTCAAGCTGGTTCATTGTCCCTCCATCTTAGAGTATGTCCGCTTTGCTGGAGTCGCTGGGCAAGTAACATCATGGAGCACTGGCAAGCAGGGAGCTCACAGTATGAGCACCCCTCAGTCCACTGCAGGATCCCAAAAGGGAAGGTCTGAGCTCCATTCCATGTGGAAGCCACCATTTGGTGGGTCAATTGTCTCTCTTGGCAGCCATGGGTGGGGGAGACAAGGGAGAGGAAAGATGGAGGGAAAGAGTTTAGTCCACTCTCTGGTCATCTCCAACCCTCTTTCTGGGAGGCAGTCTGCCCAGAATGACAGGCTCTGGAGTCACACAGATCACCTGGGACTCAGTGGACTCCTGTGGCTCCTGCAGTCTGAGCCAGAATGGGAAACGTCTGTGTGAGGACAAGCAAGATGGGACCTGAGGGTTTGAGCCCCCTGGGGAGGACAAAGGCACGTGGTGGGTAGAGAAGCAGTATGGTGCCTGTCATCCTGCTTGGGTCTGTGGGGTGGGAGGCGCCCCGGGAGTGGGGCTGGGAGCCTGGTGCCCTGTCTGCAAGGAGCTCTCCACTTACTGGTGGCAGCCATCTCTGGGCTCGCTTTGGCAGATGGTCTCTCCAGCAGCTTGGGAGTCCACCAGCAGTCCGAGATGCAAGGGAGGGGGATATTAGCCAATCCACCTACCCTTCTCACTGGTCTCTGAGCCTCTCAGAGCTTAATTCCCACTGATGCCTCTCTCCTTCCAGTTCTGCTCTGCAACCTCTTCCCATGGAGTCTCCTGTAGGTTCAGGCACCCTTCCTTCGACCCCTCTTCCATCTATGCTTGTCTATTTGTTTTTTCTCTTTCACCTAAAAATTCTCCTTCTTACAGAGACACGCTGGCTGTTGGTGTCTTTGGTCCACCATCTTACACACATCATATTTTGAAGTAGCTGATTTCCTGTAACCTGAAGCATAATATTACTTCTGCATAGTGTTCATTCATTAGTCATTCATAGTTTGATTATTAGCAGAACTTTAATTTATTAGAGTCTCAGGCCCAAAGTTCTAGCTGACAGAGTATAAAACAAAGAATGAATAGCTGTTATAATCATATAATTGGGAATGTTCCCAAGAATTGTCACAACGCATGTTTTTGGCAGCTTGTGTTAAATGTGGCTTGGGCCTGAGAACTTCTATCTTCTATCCTGAACCTCTACCATAGGACTGATATACTCTACATAGATGTAACTACATCCTGTGTCATCCTAGGCTTCATTTTCCAGAAGGATGTTGGCCAGTGATACTCGGGATCCTCAGAACACATGGTTGCTGGTATGAGCACATCTGCTCCACTTCCAGTAGATGGCATCATACTATATGGTCCTACAATTTGACTATAGATCAAACTCTTCAGCATGGCATACAAGTATCCCATAAACTGAATCTTGGATTCTCCATTTTCATCTCTCATCATCCCTCACCCACACTCTGTGCTCTGGCCGTAGACACTTCCTAATTTCTCGTATTTCCCCAGGCAGTTTTGCATCTCCCATGTCTATGCTGGTTTTGGCTTCAGCCTGAAGTGCCTTCCTCCTCACTGCATTTTCTAACAAACATCTAATCATCTTAAAAAACTCATCAAACATTGCAATAATTTTTAAGTTCTTTATATGCACTATCTCACAGAAACATTTTTAAAAGAGGTATAAATCATTAAAATACCCATTTTACAGAAGAAGAAACTGAGGGGTAGGGAGGTTGAGTAATGCCCAAAGTCACCCAGTGAGTAAGTTGCAGAGCCCAAACAAGATGCCAGGTCTGAGTGAGCATAAAGACCATGTTCATAGCCACAACACTTTCCTCTATCTAAAGTAGTCTATGGTTTCACAATAGACTCCATGGGGAATCTTCTAAAAATCCAGATATCTCTACCTCCATCCTAGATCTGTGTTTCCAGAATCCCTGTTGCTAGAGCTCCAGGATCTATATTATAGAAAAGTTCCCCAGGTGACTGTAATGCACATTCTGTTTGAGAACCACTATCTGATGATGAAGAAGGGCTGAGAACAACTATTGACACTTCAGTATGCCACTAGGACTTGGACAGCATCTGAAACCAATTTTGGTGATACACCATTTTCAAAAAAGTTAAACGAGACATGTCTATTTTGCAAAAATGAGAATCTGCAGAAAAGTACTTCCAGGAGTAACTGCATTCTGGTAACATTTAATTACATTTTGTAAATTAGCAAAAATCTGTTTTGTAAAGAAAAATGAATTTAAATTATCTTTCATTTAAATTCTTGACAAGGGATCAACTACAATTGTGTGGAGAATAGATTTGATTTGAACATTTGATTGAGTGTGTAGCTGTCTTAGTGGTCCTCAGGCATCAAAAATAAAATCTCAACTATGATATAGAAATATTAATAATTGTTCAGGCTTTATATTACCCAGTGTTTCATGTCTTTGGAACAACAAAAGGAGGATTATTGTCATCAATAAGTTGTAAATGATACATAAACAAAAACTACAGCATATACATAGGGCTCCCCCTTTGCCACTTTACACTTTAAAATTTTAAAAAATTCAAGGCTCTGCGTCTTTGCATTTATGTAATGTGAGGTACTTGAAATGAAATTTGTTTTGTGTTATTTTTACTTTTTATTTGAAATAATTTTAGACTTACAAAAAAGTTGCAAACTACAGTTCTCATATTCCCCCCACTCAGGTTCCACTATTATTATAGCTTCTTTCCTAACCATGGTAAAATTATCAAAAACAAAAAATTAAAATTGACATATTACTACTAACTAATCAACAGGACTTGTTTGAATTTTGGCAAGTGTTTCACTAATTTTCTTTTCTCTGAATCAGGATGCAACCTAAGTGTCATGACATTTTAGCCTCCTCCAATAACAGTTCCTCTATCTTTGTCTTTTTGTATCTTCTGGTTAAGCTGGTGTCTGTGATTTCTTCACTGTAGAGTTATTACTTTTTCCTTCATAACTAATAGGATGGAAAAATATTTTCAGATTATATAAAAATCCTTTTCTTTATCATGATTTTAGCATCTACCAATGGTTCTTTCCTGAAACAATGATGACCGAAGTGTTTACCTAAGAGTAATTTTCTATTTCCCTCATTCCTTCTACAATTATTAATTGAAATTCTACAGGATGAAAACTTCTTTCCATTATTCCACATTTATTTATCTATTCAATTATCTATTTATATTAGTATAAACTCATGGATATTTATTTTATTCTATGAATTATAATCCATTAATATAATTATATTTATTTTATTACTCAAATCATCTCACCTTGGCCATTGGAAATTCTTTGAAATTGGCTCCTTTGTACTTTTGTCATATTCCTATCATTTGTGAGCACTTCCTCACCTATTGGCACGACAAGATGTTGGGGCTCATATTTAATGTGAAAAACTGGATGGATAATTTAGTAGTGCTCAGAAGCAAAAAAAAAAAAAAAAAAAGGTATTTTTTCCTAAATATCCTAAATCATTGCAGTCTCTGATACCTTACTCCTCTTTCCGAAAATTCTGTTTTCCCTCTCACTCCAAAATATTGCATTTACAAGAAAATACTGAATAAGTGCTAGGTAACTACCAGATGCCTGATATAGAAAATTGATATTTAAGGAAAGTATTAATAGTTTAAGAACAAGCTAGCCATTCATTCATACATGTCAGAAGATTTTCTCTGTCTTTTCTGCAAAAAACATTTAATTTCATAAAAAAACAGAACCCTAATATACAAAGCATTAAAAAGCAACACTATAGTAGTATAAATATTTTAATATAAATGTTCAAAGCTATAACCTCTGCTTACCTTATAATCTATATGAAAATCAGTTGTTTTATATAATTGTTCCAGTTATTTATTAACTTTTATCAAATTTATTTCTACATTTACATTACATATTTTGTGAAAATTCTAATTTGCATGAATAGGTAGTTATAACATATCTGAACTTGATGATCACTTCAATTTAACAAGTATGTCAGGATTCTCTTCAAGCAAAATGCTCCAGAAACCTAAAAGAATAGTAAGACAATGTTGCTTTTAAGTTGAAACATTCAGGTTCTAGGTATGATAAAGCAATAAGTATCTATACCACCTCTTCCACTGAATACAGCTATAAAACCTGGACAGACTACATCGAGCAGCTATTTGAAGATTCAAAAGTAAATAGCAACAGATGGACTGAGGAAAAAAAACAGAATTCAAATACCACTAAACAAGTGGTAAGATTACTAACTTTTTTACTGCTGGATCTCCTGGTTTGAATTCAACACACAGCAAACAAAGAAGTGAGCCCTGGAATATACACAGAAAAAGCTCTAAAAGAAACCTTTTAGTTCTAGCTTATGGAATGGGAAAGGGAATGCAAAACATCAGAGAGAATGCAAAAATCTCCCATTTTTTTCTCTTCCTCTTATCCATTCCTCCACCCCCTGGACCTCAGGAAATCCTGCAGTGACAGTGTGGTATTAGCGGCAGTGAGAACAGAGGCATTGGGAGCCAGCAAAAGCCAAAACCCTGAGAAAGGGGGTCTTCCTCTAGGTTTGATGGAACTGTAGTTTCAAAAGGGTAGAGCCAATCCCATTGCTCTTTTTCTCTCTCTGTCCTTCGGCCACCTGACCCCAAAGACAAGTGTAGTTGTGGAAATACACAAGAGATTAGGTTAACTAAAGTCATAGCATTCTGGCCAAAGGACCAACAAGAGGCATTTCAAAAAACTGAAAGTGACCAGGGAGATCATGAGAGAAAAACTTAAAAATATGTCTGTATAAAGTTGCTTATGAACTCTCAGGCACATAGTTTTTACAGAATAATTCCTGGAAATCTACTTATGCCAATTCCTGAGCCCCATCCAAAGACCACTGGGCTTTGTTAGGTCCAGAAATATAAATTTTAACAAGGCTCTTGGATAATTCTAGCCCAGGTGTTCTTTGGGAGATTATTCCAAAAACACTACCATAAAACTTTTACATTTGTCTTTCAGAAGTAGGGTTCAAAAAGTGATGAGATGGGAGATCAAACCGAATAGAGTAAGGACAAGGAGACTAAGCACCCCAACAGGGCACAGTCAGACCTTCTTAGGGTGCAGGTACAACTGTAAAGAGGATGAGCACCAACCACAAAGAAGAAATTTAGCACATGCTTATTCTGATAGACTAATGATAACTTCAGGTTATCCTGGAAATAGGCAAGGTGAAACCTGCATGGCCTGATTTCTGAAATGGTGGGGGAGTGAGGAGTTTAGTGGATCCTCTTCCTAGCAAAACAGCAATTTTCTTGGTGAAAATTATTTTTAAAAAGCACTGAAAATCCCTGGAAATTATTATAAGGTCTTATAGCAAATGAAAAAGCATCCATTCAAGAAAATCTACCCAATTTCAGTAAGAATAGCGAGAGTCCATGGTATTTGAGCCATGGTTCACTTTGTTAACCCCCACCATTACCACCAAGCTCTATATGTCTACACTACAAAGCTTTAACCTAAGCACTCTATTCCAGATGGGTGCAGCCATGATAACAGGTGCTTACTCTCTACCCGTCTTTCACTCTGGGACTATGGCTTTACTACATGAGGAGCAGGTTGCTATGTTTCTCACCCTCCTTAGCCTCTGCTGCAGAACCTGTACTCCAGGCAGACACAGCCAAAAGGGCATGGTCTCCCTTCCCCCAGCCTATCCTCATATACAGGGTAGAAGCCCTATCTTAAGCATGGCAGGACAAGGAAAGTGGACCCTTGTAAGCCAAGGAAAGGGGGCTTTTATTGCATCTCCTGTAGCTTACTCGTAAGTAACAGCAACCACTCCAGAAGGACTAAGCCAAGAAGACTAATGCTTGCCACCACCACCTCCAGTGCTCACTCTTAGGATAGAAATGTTACTCCAGAAAAGTAAATCTCCTCCCTTAGGTCTGGTACAGCAGCAAAAAGGTTCTGGCCTGAGAGAAAGGTAGACCATAAGGATGAGAGTCCCCAGCTCTGCCTAAGGGAACTGAATTTATTTGGAGGAGAGAATGGAAAACCCCATACCCAAGGGCATTACTGAAAACAATAAAGATTTCATTGGAGAGCAATTAAGAGAAAGCTGGTAGCTCCATAATACAAGCAAAACAGAAGACAAGTCAATTTAATAGAAAGAACTAGGGAAATAGACAGTCAAGAAGAGGAGCCCTCCTGGGATCACAGTCAACTCTGTATGTCAACACGGGTGGAAACATGTACGAACCTAGGGGTAATCAAAACAAGATTTGGGGAGCATACCTGAAAGCATTCACTAAGTTGCACCCTCAAGCCATCAACAAGGCAGAAGACTCACTAATACAGGCACTAAAATGAACTCTAATAAACACTGAGGGAACAGTAAGCTGCTTTGACCCAGGGCAATACCTAGGAAGCTAGGCTTAAAAATGAAATCATAGTCATTCCTGGAAGTCTAGATAACTATGTGCATATTCAAGGTTGTGTCCTCTCAGAAGCAATTGCAGAGGGAATCTTCAAGTTTTCAGTCCCCAGCCAAGCAAGGGGTCGGGGAAAGTAAATTCCCTTAACTGTAATAGCAGCCTCTGAGTCACACATACACATCCAACTATAAAGGACAAAAATCTAACAGGCTAAAACAACCTTTGACCAATAAGTAGCTTATGTTAAGTGAGGAAATGGGGAGTGATTCCTAGGTAACAGACTAGAAACAATCAGAGCTGGGACATTAGAAGGTATGCACTGTAGGAAAAATAAATTTCACAGAATTGGTTCAGCCAAGACACTGTTGTTTGACCTAGCAAGCAACAAAGAAAACAATTCCTATGGTAGAGGAGGGAGGATTTAAAATGTCCGGTTATCAACAAAATTGAGACAATTATGAGATATGCAAAAAAATGGTAAAGTGTGACTAGTATACAGATAGAAAAAACTGGCAATAGAAACTGCCTTTGAAAAGGTCCAGATGGTGGACTTAGCAGAAAAAAAAACTTCAAAGTAGCTATCATAAATATGTTCAAAGAACAAAAGAAAATCATGCTTAAAGAATTAAAGGAAGGTATGATGAGAATGTCTCATCAAAGAGATAATATCAATAAAGAGGTATAAATTATTCAAATTATTAAAAGGAACCAAATGGAAATTCTGTAGTCAAAATGTACAATAATTGAAATGAAAATGTTACTGGAGGGGCTAAATCATAAATGTGAACTGGTAGAAGAAAGAATCAGCAAACTTGAAGATAAATCAATAGAGATTATGCAATCTGCAAAACATAGACAAAAAGAATGAGGGAAAAATGAGCAGAGCCCCAGAAAAATGTGGGGCACAATAAAGTATACCAACATACATATAATGGGAGTACCAGAAGAAGATAAAAGTACAAAAAAAATCAAAAAAAGATGGCTGAAAACGTCTCAAATTTCATGAAAAAAATTAATCTATACATCCAAGAAGCTCAATGAACTCAAAGTCGAATAAATGTTGATAGAACCACACACATCCAGACACAGTATACTCAAAATGTTCACAGACAAAGAGGAAATCCTGTAAGGAGGAAAAGAAAATGACAAGTCACATACAAGGGAACCTAATAAGATTAGCACATAACTTCTTTTCAGACCCAGAGGAAGTCAGAAGGCAGTGGAACAACATATTCAAAGTGTTGAAAGTAAAGAACTGTCTAACAATAATTATATCAAGTAAAATATTTTCAAAAAAGAAAGCAAACTAAAGACAATTCCAGATAAACAAAATTGAAAAAAAAATCATTTTTAGCAGACTTACATTAAAAAGAATATCAAAGGAAGTTCTTTAGTCTGAAAGTAAGTGATATCATACAGTACTCTGAATCTACACAAAAAACAGAGTACCAGTAAAAGTAAGCATGTATACAATTTCACAAAACAGTATACTTACATATTTCTTTCCCTTCTTCTCTTGATTGATTTAAAAAGCAAATGCAATAAACGATATATATATATAAGTGTACTGTTGGGCCTTTAACATATAGAACTGTAATATATTTGACAATAATTATGCAAGCATTGTGAGTAGGAGTAAAAAACTGTACTGAAATAAGGAAAAGTCATCAGATGTTAACTCAAATCAGTAGCAAGAAATTAAGAAAACAAGATAAGGTAAATAAGATTAATATAACAAATTCTACAAATATAGATGGGCTCTCATTTATTTCACCAGGTTCCACAAAATATTTAACATTATATAGCATATAATATTAAACAAATATATTTAATACTATGACAGTATATTGTTGAATTTTTACTGTACATAGATGTTATACACACACAGACACATTAAAAATGGAACTGTATAGAAGAAAATTTTCCATATTCTATTGTAACTAAATTTGACAAAACTGAAGTCAATTCTGATAAGATGTATATTATAATTCTCAGAGTAATCAATAGGAAAATAACTAAAAAATATCACTAAAAATCCTTAAAGGAATTAGAATGTTATACTAGAAAATATCCACTTAATACAAAAGAAGGCAATGAAGTAGTAAAAGAGGAATAAAAAAAGACATGAGACATGTGGAAAACAGAAAACAAAATGGTAAATGTAAATCCAATCATATCAGTAATCACATTGAATATGAATGCCATAAACAATCCAATCAAATGATACTTTTTAGATTTGATTTAAAAAAAGTCAAGATCCAATTACATACTGTCTACATGAGACATACTTCACATTCAAGATACAAGCAGGTTGAAAAGGATGGAAAAAGATATACAATATTACCACAACCATAAAAAGGAATGGAGTGAATATGCTAATATCAGGATCGAGATATTAAAACAAAAAATATTACTAGAAGTAGTCATTTCTGGTGATAAGACAAATGAGAACTAACAGACATCTACAGAATACTCCAACAGAAAACACGTTCTCAAATTCCTGGCCTCAAGCAATCCTCCCACCTCACCCTCCTGAGTCACTGGGATTATAGGAGAAAACAGATTCTTCTCAAAAATTCATGGAACATTCTACAGAATAGATCATATGCTAGGACATAACACAACCTTCAATAAATTTGAATGAGCTGAAATCACATAAAATATATAGAAATATTTTCAAACACAATGAATGAAATTAGAAATTAACAGGCAAGAGTTTGAGAAATACACAAAAATATTTAAATTAAACAAGACATTTCTAAATTATCAAGAATTTAGAAATAACCCCTTTATATTTTAATAGTCAATTGTTTTTGAGTAAGAGTGCCAAAAAAATTCAATGAGAAAAGAAAAATTTTTTCAACAGCGTGCTGAGACAACTAAATATCCATACGTGAAATAATCAAATAGAACCTTCTACTTTACACATACACACACACACACACACACACACACACACACACAAACTCAAAATGGATCATAGACCTAAATGTTAGGCTTCAAATTATAAAACTCCTAGAAAAAAATACAGGTTTAAATCTTCATGTTCTCAGATTAGGTAGTAGTTTCTTAGTACAACACCAAAATCACAAATGACAAAAAAGAGATAAGTTAGAATATACCAAGATTCAAAACTTCTGTCCTACAAACTATACCATCGAAAAAGTGAAAAGACAACCAAGAGAACGGAAGAAAATATTTGGAAATGAAAAGTTGAGGATACAAGAGACTTGTATCCAGAACAAGAATCTAATAACTCTTATATCCCAATAATAAAACAATAAATACCCAATTAAAAATTGGCAAAATATTTAAATAGACATTATTCCAAAGAAAACATAGAAATAGTGAATAAGAACATACAAATGTGGTCAACATCATTAGGCACTAGGAAAATCTAAATCAAAACCACTTCTTCCCCAAGGATAGCTACAGCAAAGACAGGCAATAACAATATAGAGATGTAGAAAAGTGTATACAATTTAAGTACTAAAGAAAAGAAAAAGGACAGCACAAGAAAGAAGACAGGGATAGGAATGGGGATGGAAAGGGGAAGGGAAGGGAAGGAAGAATTTATTCATTGGTCTATGTAGTTCAGGGTAAATTTCTAACTGCTGAGTTCTCACAGAACGTAGGAGTCCTTTCCAAAGTCCCTCTAAGCCATTAATATACCATTTTGTATCTATTCCTCCTTAATATTTGTTTTAATTTTGGAAATATTATAAATGTTTTTCCAATTTTGTTAAGGTATAAGTGAAAAATAAAAATTGTTTATATTTAAAGTGTACAAGGTGATGTTTTGATATATAATATGCACACATCATGAATTGACTGGCACAATCAAGCTAATTAATATATCCATCACCTTGCATTGTTTCCTTTGTGTGTGTGCATCTGTGTGTGTTAATATTAAGATCTACTCTCTCAGAAAATTTCAAATAGACAATATATTTTTATTAATTATAATCACTATGCTATACATTATGCCTCCAGAACTTATTCGTCTTATAAGTCCCTTTATAACTGAAAAGTTTTATAAGTGAAAGTTTGTACTCTTTGACCAACATCTCCCCATTTCCCCTATCCCCAAACCTCTGGTAACCACCAACTACTCTGTTTCTATGAGTTAAACTTTTTTAATTTCTATATGTAAGTGAGATCATACAATATTTATCTTTTTGAGTCTGACTTATGTTACTTAGCATAATGTACTCCTCCATTCCACCAATGTCGTTGCAAATGCCAGGATTTTCCTTATTTTCTAAGGCTGAATAATATTCCCACACATATAATTTGTTTTATCTATTCATCCATTGACCAACACTTAGATTGTTTCCATATCTTGGCTTTTGTGAATAATGCTACAAGGAACATAGGAGCACAGATATTTCTTGAAGATGGTGATATTGTTTCCTTTGGGTATATACCCAAAAGTAGGATTGCTAGGTCATATCGTAGTTCTAAAATATGTAAAGATCTCATTCAACTCAATAGGATAAAACAAATAACCTGATTAAAAAATGAGTAAAGGACCTCAATAGATATCTTTTCCAAAGAAGATATACAAATGGCCCACAGGTATATGAAAAGGTGCTTAGCATTACTAAACATAGGGAAATGCAAATCAAAACCACAATGAGCTATCACCGCACACCTGTTAGGGTGGCTATTATCAAAAAAGTTAAAAAATAGGTGTTAGCAAAGGTGTAGAAAAAAGGGAACACTTACACATTGGTGGTGAAAATGTATATAGATAAATCCGTCGTGGAAAACAGTATGGAAGTTCCTCCTCCTTCAGGGTTGATCATTTTAGAGAAGTTCTTAAAGTATCGTTGATGCTCGGTTCCTGTCAATCGCTGTACATGTTCAATATTAGCAACAATACAACTAGAATGTTTTCGTGTGTGCAAATAACTACTATAAAATACTAATAAAAAGTGTTTTTATTTGAATAAATCTGTGAAGTCATAACATTCAGTCTTGGCATCAGTTTTAACTACACAGAACTAACCAGAATTCATTTTAAATTTCCAGTTAAGAAACTATTTAAGCTATGAGAATATTTTTAACCATTTTTTTCTGATTAGAAAAGTAATAAATGATTGTTTTAAATATAAATATTTTTACAAAATTGAGATAATACAAAATACATAATTTTGTATAAATTTTAAAAAAATCTTATAAATAACTTTTTATGTCATTCTTCAAAAACATACTTAAGGCAGTACACTGTCCCATTGTGTTGATATACTTCAAGTTATTTAACCTACATTTCTTTTGTTAGACATTTAGCTTGTTTTCAACCTTTGGCCAGTATATTTAGAATGCACAATTTCATTAAAAAATTTTTTGCTCCTCTTAAGATTAGCTCCAGAGGAGTCCAAAAAGAAGAATATTCTTTTTTTTTCCTTTTTTAAATTTTTATTTTCAGTACATTAAATTTACTCATAAAAACATTCTAAAAATGTACAATTTTTCCTTCAAGAAGAAGAATATTCTTGATCACAGAATATGAACAGTTTAAAGTACTTGATGCACACCATCAAATTGTTATCCATTAAGCTTATAACTGGCAATGTATAAAAGTGCTCACCTGTCCTCTACTTGTATAGCTTTTAGCATTACCTATATACATGTGTGTATGCATACATGTGCATAAAATATATACACATTTTTTTCATTTTTTTGAAAGAAAAATAAATTTGGCATTCAAATTTGAATTTCTATTTATCATTGGGAAAATTGAACTTCATTTTGTATGTTTATTGGCTATTTGGATGTCCTGGGTTTTTAAAAAGTGTCACCTTCTGTCTTTTACCCATTTTTCTTTTTGAAATTTTAATGTTTTCTACTATTTCTAAGAGCTCTTAATATGTTATATTTAGGATACAAGAGCTGTCAGTCATATTTGTTGCAATAATTTTATGTTGCTCCATAACTGTTTACTTTTATCAGAATGATTTGTACTATGGAGATTTTCGCTTTTGTAAAGGCTGGCCAAAAGACCCCCACAGGCACAGCAACGACAGCCGCAGGCCCCTTCCGTGTTGGCTTGCAGCCGGGGCCAGGCCACATCCTGTTATGACTGGCAAAAAACAGCTACACTGGCTGAGCCCCCTGAGCTCAGCTTCCTACTCTACCCAGCTGCTGCAGGCAAAGCTCTCAGACTTCAAACGACCACATCCTACCTGAATATTCCAAACCCCCTTCACCCCACATACAAAAACTCTGCCTCAGTCCTGGGTGGTGCGACTTCTCAGGCCCTGACCTTAGGACCTGTGAACCTCGCCCGGGAGTGCTTTAATAAAGCCACTTGTTTGGCCATCACTTGTGTCCGCTGGTCTCTCCGCCACCGAAAACCTTACAACTTTCAGTAGCCAAATTTATCAATTTCTTTTCTTTGTGAGAATTTTTTTGCTTTTATGCTTAGAAAGCCTTTCTTTGTCATAAAATCCAATGGATATTCATTAATATTTTCCTTTAATTAAAAATAGTCTATCTACAATAAACTCTTAAGCATCTATTACTGATCTGAGTATAAGGTATATAATTTTAAAAGAAAAATAATAATTTCCTTTGTTTCAAATAGAAAATATCTCCCTTTCTTCTCTTATTCATCATGTTATTTTTATCACATACCAAATCTCTATGCATTTTGAGTTCTCCTTTATGTTCCATTGATCTCTCTCTGTATTCTCCACTAGCTTCACACTGGTTTAATTACTGTGGTTTTGAAATATATTTTATCATATTTCATAATGCATGCTTCCTTCTCATCACACTTATTTTTAACCATACACAATATTTGCTATTCTTGTCCACACATTTTTTTCCGATAGTCTTGAAAAACCATTTGCTAAAAGTTTAGAAAAATATTCCCCTGGGATTTTGATGGTTGATTACCTTACAGCTATAAATAAGCTGGGAATAATTGATGTCTTAACATTCAGTCTTCTCAGCCATGAATGACTATGTCTCCACATTTATTCAAGCCTCTCATGTATCTCAACCCAATTTTACACTTTATACAGGCCTTGCATTTTTCTTTCTTTCCAACTCCCTCAAGAACAGCAAGCCTGAAAGCTCTAAATATTACAATATTTGTATCAGAAAATATGATTGATAATTTATTACATGTTTGCATATTGTTACTATAGAAATCATTTGAGTTAAAGCTTTTCCTTCTACTCTATAAAAAGTTGAAATGCATACAGAAATCAATACAAATTTAGGTGATTTCGAAAAAGAAATTGGTAGTAGAATACATGGTTATTTACCTCAAATAGGACTGTTAAAAGATGTGATTCTTATGCCTTCAAAGCAGATACTATAAAGACAAAACGTCAAACTTAATGTGTTTACTTTAGTTGGGGGGTGACAAATGAAAATTAAAATAATTTAAAAGTGGGCAAACCTGGAGTGAAAAAGTAAAGAACTCCCACGTATTTTATAATTAGATCAATGCTACCAACACTGCAGCCACCAGCCACATGTGGCTATTGAGCACTTGAAATGTGGCTAGTCTGAATGAATTGAGGTGCTGTAAGCATAAAAAGCACAATAAATTTCAAGAACCTAGCACACAATTAAAAATGTCTCATTAATATTCTTCTTTTAATTTTAATTGCATTTTGAAAATGTATTTCAGATATATCAGGTTAAATAAAATGTACTATTAAAATTAATTAATTTTGTTATGTCATTTTTTAAATTTGGCCACTAGATAGTTTAAAATTACATATGTGGCTTGCATTATATTCCTATTGTACAGCACCACACTAAACTGTTTTCTAAAATTAGCTGGTACTGATTACTATTCATTCTGGATCTCAAAATGCTCCCAAATAATATTAACTAAGCTTTCTTGATTTTCATCTTTTACCCATTAAAATATAAATTATGCCTTTGGCTTGAAAGTTCAAGGTTTGGTAAAAGTCAATGATTATACAATATATCTCCACTCTGAAATAATTTGGAAATGTTCAGGAAATATAAAGCATATACATGAAGCACGTGTAAGACAGACAGAGACAGAAAGAGAAAGAGGGAGAGGGAAAGAGAGAGAGAACAATTTTATACGACAATAAAAAATATTCGGTGTCCTAAGGTCATAAATAATTTCAAAATCATTAAATAGTAAAAGTGATAATACTAAATAGTATTACTTTCTTCTTAATCATTGAGAAGGAATTTATTAGTAATATGACAGACTAATTATAAGAGGCATTTAAAAGGATAAAGAGTTTTTTGGCAAGTTTCATGATTAAGGCATTTTGCAACTCATTGTCAGATTTTAAGGTTTGCTTACTCATTAAAAAGGAAAATCTGATAATGCTTTATGCCTATTATATCTTGCTATTAAAAATGTTCAGAGCATTTATGTGTAATGTAACTCTTCCGTGACACAGAACACTTTCTACTTTAGACTGCAAACCTCCTTGAATGTTTGACAGCTTTGTCCACCTGATGCACTGTATTCCAGCACTCCCTCCCTTTTCCAAACACCAAACACACGACCAAATACACAGCAGGCCATTGATTACTGTTTACTAAGTGAAGGAGTGAATGACTCAATAGATAAGTGATTATGGTCCCCTTGGCCCTAAACCATACCTCTCACCTTTTCATGAAAAGATCAACCAGATAATTCCCAAAGCATTCCAATTGGTATCTAAATATATATGTGTGATATTTTAAAGACATTGGTGTCCTTTCAAAATGCATCCAAATTTCTTAGGTATATAGAAAAAAATGAACATAAAATGCCAGTAATGCTATACTAAGTCCTTAATTTTATTCAACATTTCAATGGTTTCCTCTTAAATAATAACACGGAAAGTTTTTTTTGCACTAGGATAATTTTTTCAATTCAACAAAATAAAATTGAATATTGTCTTACACTTTATTATGTTAACATAAAATTGAAGCTTTAAACCCTCTATTTTTATTTTATTTAATCAACTAAGTCTAAAATATATTACTTCTTCAAAAATTGAAAATATTATACCCAAGTATCATAAAATAAATGCACACATAATATAGTATATCTGAATTTGTGCATCATTTAAATGTGTCATGTATAGTGAAAGATACACATAACATTTATGTTTTTATCTCCCTTGTCTGCTAGGAATTATTTCCAGACATACTATTTTACCTCAGATCTTCATCAACAGTTTTCCAGTTGCAAGGACCACTGTCTATATGTATTTCCCAGCAGTATTAGAGACAAGGATGTAATTTTGCTTGACTTGTGTGACCCTCTGAGGACTATGCAACTGCATTTCAAAAAATATTAAATAATGTCATTCAAAAGGTGATCTTCAAGATGCATCGGTAATGTGTGTGCAATGCATACATATGTATATATGTGCGTGTATATGTGCATAACAGAAGGGACTTGAAAAATAGCTCTGTATTTTGGGGTGCTGCTGATGCTTACTATGTGAATAATGGGCTTTTTTTCCCAGGCGCTCAGATATTTTGCCAAAATGTGCTAAAACAAAATCACTTAGAGAATATGAGCTAGTCTAGAGATTAATAAAACTTCCAACTTCACAGGCTTCCACAAATGATGAGATGAAAACAGATAGTTTTCGGCCATCAAATATTTCAATACTTCACTCTGTTTCTATGACATATTTATCCCATACGAAAGATTTGCTAAAAGAGTTGTAATGGCCTTCTGGGACAGGAAGAATAAGATTTCTGGAGAAAATGTTAAATTAATTTTGATGGTGATGCAAAGTTAAGGAAGGCTTGTTAAGGGATGGCCTGCTGCCACGGGTGGGGTTTTGTTTTGGTATCCTTTTAGAGCCTGCAGGTGTTTGGCACCAGTTAAAATCAGGGCCAGCTGTGATATTTCAATAGTTCTGATATTTCCCTCCCAATAGTTCTCAGAAGTGATGCTTCAGGGTGATGTCTTACACCTGACATATTCAACTTGTGTGGTACAAATGTGAAGACTCCGTTAAATAACACTAGTTTTGTGACACCCTTTGCCCTCTCTTCCATATCCTCAGGTCATAGCATCAAGGACAGAGAAAAACACTAATCAGAAGCTCCAATCATTCATATTTTATTTTTTAATTGAGCAGTTTGATCAAAGATGGCGACAGGCTAGAATCACCAAACATACAGTCTTAAGCGAAATCCTAAAAGCAGGGTGGTGCATTCTCTTTCGATTCTCAATGTTGATAATGAAGCTTTTAAACCCTCTCAGTGGTGAGAGCCGTACCTATTTTTGCAGGAATTTAAATAGTTTCTATTAAAAGCTGTATTTTCTTTTAAGTTTGTTTGGGTTGGAAACCCTCAAACCACAATGTATTTCATGCGCATGTTCCCAAGGGTATGTTAAATAGGACCATACTGAGGTCATCTAGTAAGTTTTTGAAACTTTTTAAGAATTCCTTTAATGTACTGCACAATCTTGGCCTGATTAAAAGAAGATATTTTAAGAAAGCACTTGGAGAAATGACTGGCTATTAAGATCTATATGCAGATAATCTATACTATACCTGTATAATGCACAGAGATTTCCAGAGATAATTTGTCACTGAGAGAGAAAAACAATAAAGCTATAACTTTAAGGGCTCTGAATCAAAACCTCTCAGAGCTATCAGTAAAGGCAGACCAAAACCCCCTACGATACTCTTGATTGACTTCACAGGGGATGTCTGTAGGATCACTTTAACTGTGCGAAGGTCTGTAGCATATAATCAGAGGATAAAAGGTAGACAACTTTCTATCTATCCAAGAAAAGAAATATCATCTGTTGTTTCAGTTGAGTCAAAAACTCAAGTTTTCTCAGACTATGAGACTATGATGAAAATGTTAGGTTAGTAATAGCTTCTACTAGCAAGGAAATTTTTGTCTACCAAGTTCAAATTACAGATGAAATGTAAATGGTCTACTTGATAAGTAGGCACACAAAATTCTCTCCTATTCCTTAAGGATTCCATTTCTGTTGTTTTGTTTTTGGGGTTTTGTTTAAATTTGTTTTGTTTTGTTTTTATTAGACATACCCCATTTCACTTTATCAAAGTCTCCCTTCCTGCGCCATGTTCCAGGCCTTGTACTTCACCCAAAGCAATTTTCAGTTGAACTAGCAGCTGTGCTGGCGCAGCGCACATGCAGAGCGGGCCACAGGCGCCAGGGGTGCGTTCCCACATCTGAACAGAAGTGGCCGGTTCCATGTTCCCGGGGCCAAGAAACTCTACAGCTCATCAGAGGGAAAACAAGGGAGGATACCTTAAACGGAAATCATACTTAGAAAAAACTTTTAAGGAAAATGAAAAATAAAAGGATTTTCAGTAATCAGAAAGAAGAGTTGATAACTTCTTGGCACAGAGTTTGCAGATATATTTCCATAAAAGGGTAAGAGAGTGTGATTTTAAGTTAATGATCCCCATCCCCACAGCTACACTGGATTTGACTCTATCCACTAAACAAAGGTAAATAAAAGAAGGTGATTTTAAACAAGATTATAACCATAAAGGGCACCATCATAACCAGAGCTACTACCATGCATCAAGTGTTTACTATCTAAACAATATCTTAATACTTTCAACAATATACAGATAGGATTCTATTTCACCATTTAACACTTAAGGAAACTAAAGTCTGGGAAGTTTATAAAACTGCCCACCAATTTTGACTCTATGGTTTTAATTATTATATTACAATTAGTCCCCTGAGGTCATCAAGGGCTTTCCAACCAATGCTAGAGGTAGAGCTCATCAGTCCCTTTCAGGAGTACACAGGAGCCACTTGATCATTTAGAAAACCTACAATTTCCAGAGTTAACCAACTCATTCATTTGCTGATTCGTGCATCAACAAATATTTATCATGTACCTATTTTTTAAGTCAACTTTAAATTTATTTTTCAGAAGGGCAGGGAATACTAAATTTATACTAAATCCCTATGACCAGGTACATAGTAAGTATAGTAAAGGTTTGTTGAATAAATGGATAAACTAAATAGTCATTTTTAGATGTCATCCTAAGGGTTTTTTTTTTAAATAATCTATTTTACACATTTTTTAAACTCTCTGATTTTTCCACATTCTACATTCCTTTCAAAATTAAACATTTTATGGAATTCTTTCCAAAAGGAACAAACACTACCAGGCATAGGGGAAAGACGGTGCCCTTACCTCTTATGTGGAATAGTCCTACTTAACAATTTCCATTGTCATCTTTGCCTATTTTTAAAATGTAATACTAGTACATTACTCTCCAGTCTTTCTAAAAATCCAGATAAATTACATACATATATTTTAGTATGTAAATTCCAAAAAGGAATGAAATTATTTATGAAAGAGAACAACTCTATTCTTGCTACTAGGGTACAACTGTCAATAACTATCACTGCATGATTAAGTATTTTTGATGTTAGAATTGTAACAACCAGAATCCACTTTTTGGTGGTAAAGAAGGCAGTTTGCAGAGACTTTGCAGTAGTATGAAAAGGTTGGTATCCTGGCTTAGTTAATATCAATGTTTTTCCATTCTGGAAAGTGGGCTAATGACTGAAAATATGTTATAGACCAATAATAAAAACTTCTTTATAGTTCCAAAAGAGTTCAGATGTAAAGATTAAAGTAATTAAACTGAACTGCAAGAGAAAATTAGGTATGAACATCTTAATTATCCTATATGCCCTATGAACCAGCCCATAAAGTGAACAATTTTAAGGTAGTGGGTGGGACCTTGAATCTTTGTTTATTAAAGCCTAAAAAATATGTAATGTTAAAATGTACCCAGTGAGGTTTAAAAATAATTCCTTGCTTTGGTGCCTTTATCACTGATAAAACACAGATGGAGCAACAGAAATGCTGATGGAAAAACGCTTAGGAAACGTCTCCAGAGAAATGTACCCTCAAATTAAGGTAAATGTGATATCCTACACACCTCAATATACAACAGCTTAATACAGTAGTTCAGCCTCATTCAATTAAGACATGGGAAAACCAGCCCTCTGGTCTGCATTCAGGGTGTACACACTGCTACCTCATAGCAAGGAATCACTAGGCATTAATCACTGATGTTGTGGGATCCCTTTCAGATGAATTCACACCAAGTGGGCCTTCTTATCTCAAATACTTATTAACCATAGTTTTATTATGAGCAAAGCCTTGCCATACTCGTAATCTTGGTAGAAAAATAGTATAGATCAGAATTCCTGAATTCATTCACTCTTTTTCCTCCCATAAATATTGTTAACTATTGAATTAAATAATTTCAATTTTCTTGTAAACAGATACTCATGTAAGATAAAGATACCAAAGTTAAAGAGATCAGTTTTCCAACAAAGTTCACCTCCTTCAAAAGGTGTATTCCATTTTCAATAATCCATTTCAACGAAAAACCTGTTATTATATAAATATAAAGAACTCAAGGAAAAAAACCTATAATTTTGAAATGTTGGAAACTGATAAGATATGTGAATAATCACAGTGAAAGCATCACAGAAAATGGGAGTCCCTCTACCTTTTGGGATTAATATGTGAATCTGAGACACGGTAAATTGCTTGAAGTAATAAAAACAAAGCTTACTATTTTGACATCATCTAAAAATAATCATTTGAACAATGTTATAAAAGAAATTTTTTTCATGTGACCTCTCTTCCTGGGTCCCAAGAAGGAGCCTATTAAGCAATGTACAGCACAAGTAGCTATTCAAGTATAATTTATGCCTCATTAACAATACACATTAATCAACGCATATAAAATTATCTCATTTTAAGACTTAAATATGACTGGCTTTGTACATTTTAAGATAGCTATATGATCAGAGGTGGGCTGTAACTATTAAGTTCTCATATTTCTTTCTACAAAGAATGATCTCTTAGCACCTAACTCCAGTCTCTCAATTGTGTATATTTCTGTTTTTCAGGAAAAATAAATGCCCTTATCTCAGAAACTTCATGTAGTAGCTAATGAAGAAATACAATATGTTAAATATGACAGACACAAAAGTATGATTGTAGATAGTAAGTTCTAAATTCTGGTTCTTTTTATTTCAGACCCACAAATAATTTTAATGTAACAGTGAAAAATCCTCTTATGTAACTTACGCTTAAGATCAATGACTAATGTACTTTTATATAAATCAATCTGGATAGAAAAGAGAAGCAAATTCTTGTGTTGCTAAACTTCAAAAAACAAACCTGGGGTTCTGCAAATACATTCTTCATGTTGTTGATTGGGCCATATGGTACCCCACTGCCTTCAAAGAGATATAACCACTTGCTGGTCAGTTCTTCTTCAAACCTAGGAACAGACAAAAAAGGATGCATTTTTACACTCTAAAGAATGTAATACAACTTCTTTTCTCACGTAGCCCTCTTTCCAAACAACCAATAGTGACAATATATGTTTCTTAGTCTTTCTTTTTACTTCTTGTTTTGAGAGAAGGTTATTTACATTAAATGACTTGAGCAGCCCTATGGTGGTAAGAGTAGCCACCCAGGTCCCAGTATTTAAAAATCCAGCATAAGAGATGTAATTCCTCCTATTTCTATCCCTATGTACTCTTTAACAGAGTCCCTTGAAAAAGAGAGGTTGTGTGGAAAATGCTATTAATTGAGCTCCAAATGTGGTGCTGAGCAACTTATGAATATAATAACAATATCATTGCAATTTGAGCATGAAGTCTTGCAAAATGTCTTCGAAGTCTCAGCTATAATATAAAATATCAGGTTAGAGTAGACACTGATGTACTAAATTGTTCTTCAAAACAAAAAATAAACTAATATAGCTGTTTTAAAAGGAAATTATGTGTAAAATACATAAGAATTAACAGCCAAAACTATTGGTTTAAAAATAGCCTTAGCTATTTATTTATTTGCACTGCAATTTACTAATTAGAACAACTCTAGGCATGCAAAGATTGATAATTTCAGTTTAGTCCACAAAACTCAAATTCATCCAAGTCCTTTAAATCTGTTTTGTTTCTATTATAATTTAAAACCGGACTTCGCAGAAAAGCATACTTGATTTCCTTTATTTTCTCTATGAGATGTTAAGGAAAGGGGAACTTATTCATTAATGAAATTTATTGTTTTATATTTTTTCTGTTAAGATAGTGAACACATAAACAAAATCTTGGCTCCTTAGGGACAACTCGACACAATTATAGTCTCTAATGTATGAAGGATTTCAGAATTGCTGATTGTTAAAATAGCAAATTATTTTCAGTTAATTAATAATCTAAGTGACCAAGGAGACTTTTTTTTTTTTTTTTTTTTTTTTTTGTTCCTGGTTCTAAAGTTGTTGCCATGGCAAGCGTTAGTGCCGAAGCAGGAGCCGATCTAACAGCAACAGCACACGACTGCGCACAACGGAATCAGAGTCCGCTAGAA
>CAUYSK010060221.1:0-93828 GCA_963575035.1 Avahi laniger
TCTTCCTCCCTCCCCACCCCCAATCTCTTGTAAGTAAGTACTGGTCTCTGTGGCTTGTCTTTTAGGAATTTTAGTCACTCACAAGACCACCATAATAATAGAGGCCAGGACTAAGTACTTACAAAGTCCCTGGCACTATTGCGGGCACTTGGAACAGAGCTATGATAAAAACAGACAATTTCCCTCCCTCCAGGCCTTTAGAGTCCATCTGAGGGGCAGACAAACAAAGAACACACAAAGACATACGCATCAGGAGCACCACGAGGAAGGAAGTGGCGTAAGGGACAGAAAGGCCCAGGTGTGCTGCTTTAGGCAGGTGGGTCAGAGAAGACCTGGAACCACGAAAAGCCAACGTTTTGGCAGAGGAATGCACCGCACCGGCCTCTAGGGGCAGAGAGTTCTCTCAGAGGAGTCACAAGCAGGAGCGAAGGCAGGGAGGATTGTTGCAGGCACAGCAAGGGTACCAGGGTGGCGGGAATGGATCGCGGGAGGCAGAGGAGTGAGGTCGGAAGGAAGCGGAAGTGAGATCGTGTAAGGTCCTGCAAGGACCGTGAGCTCTATCCTGAGGGAGGTGGGAAGCTGTTTCAGGATTTTAAGAAGGAGAGTGACTGACAGGTCTGACTTGAATTCCGAAAGTCCACTCCGTCTGCTGTTTGGAGAACAGACTGTCCGAAGGCAAGGCGGGTGGACTGCCCCATCCCTGCTCCAGTTCTCGGTGAGCTGGCCAGGCGATTTCAGCAACAATGGCAGGTTCCCTTGAAGAATTCGCAGGCCAAAATAAAGTGGACATACATAAAAAGGTTTGACAACCACCTTCCTTACGGCTTATGTGTCACATTAGATGACTCGTTTTGAGGACAGATAAATCACATTATAGCATGGTAATAAAATGAAATTAATTTGACTAAGCACGGTTCTATTTGTAGCATTTTATTCCATCGGCCAGAACAGCTCAAAGACCAGACTGTTATGTTCAAAACCAGACCTGGAAGCCAAAGGAAAAAGCTGTCTGTTTGCCTTCCTTTTCCTTGGACCTGCTGTCTTGGCAATCAGTGCTAACCCCCCGGGAGCAGGGGGGTCTGTGTCCTTCCGACTAAGGAGTTTGTGGCCAAAGCTCCAGATGGCACAGGGTGTTCCTTTGCCTGGCCTTGTCTCTTGTGCATGGGGCTTTGGGGGGCCTGTGTGGAGTGAGGCTGATACAGAAATTGTGTATCTAATGGAAGACTTAGATGTGAGAGGTCCTGGGTCCAAATCAAATATTGTTTACCAACATTTGTAGCGTTTATTTAATTATTTCGTTTGACAAATGTATGTCCCTAATACACATCAGGCACTGTTCCAGATGCTCAGGACTCAGCAACAGAAAGCACAGATAAAATTACCTGCCCTCGTGGAGCTTATATTATACAGGGAAGACAGATGATACAAAAAGAAATAAGTAAAATAGATAATGTCTTAGATGATGATACATGCAATGGAAAAAATAAAGAAAGGAAGGATGGAATGGTAGGGTTTGCAATTTTAAGAAGAGTGGTCAGGAGAGGCTTTTGCAGGAAAGTAAAAATTAAGTATAAATCTGAAAGAGGTGGTAGGACAGGATGATGACTAGGTAGGTGTACATATAGACAGAGATACACACACACATCTGAGGGAGAAGCTCTCTAGGCAGGAAGAACAGTGTGTGCCAATGTCCTGTGGCAGGGACATGCCCGGCATGCCTGAGTAGCAGCACAGAGGCAGTGTGGTCCAAGCCGGATGAGCAAAGGAGAGAGAAGTCGAATATGAGATAGCCGATGGCGATGGACGGCCACAGAGGCCTCTGGGCTAATTCTAAGTCTTCATCTTTCACTTGGAGTAAGAAGGGAAGCCACTGGAGGATCCTAACAGATTGCTCTGTCTGCTGGGTGCTTCTCCAAGGGGAGCAGCAGGCAGAGCAGATGGAAACTGCTGCAGTAATGTGGGCAGCAGATATTGCTGGAAGGGACAAGGATGGCAGCAGTAGAGATGGTGAGAAACGGCAGGATGCTGGGGATGATGTTTAAGGAGGAGTGAAAGGATTTGTTCATGTGGGATTTGCAGGAAAGAGGAAAATCAAGGGGGACGCTGAGGTCTTTGGCCTGAACACTGGAAAGACTTGGTTACCGGTTCTTGGCAAATGTGTGAGGCCGCAGGTTGAGAGACTTCAGGAGGCACGTATTGGGCGTGTTATGTTCGTGGTGCCTGCTGGACATGCACATGGAGATGTCTAGTGGGCAGGTGAAAATGAGTGTGGCATTCAGGAGGGAGGCCTGGCTAGAAATAGACATGCCCAGCCATGGGACTGGATGAGATCACCAAGGGAGAATGCAGATAGAGAAGTGAAAGCAGCCAGGGATGGAGTCTGGGCCTCCAATGTTTACCAGATTAGGAAGAGAAAGAGGATCCGGGGAGGGGGCGTTGAAGAGACTAAGGGGCCAGAGGAAAACAAGAGACAGTGGTTTTCCCAGGACAGGAGCAGAAAGACAGAGGAGCAAGGGTGAGGCTGGTGAGTAGTGGGCAGAGCCTGTTAGGGTGGGTTTCAGAGAGAATGGGAGGACTGAGATCATAGACAGTGAGGACAGAGTATTTATTCAAAGGGTTTTGATACGAAAGGGAGCAGTGAAATAAGACAGTATCTGAAAAGAAAAGTGGTAACGTATATTATTAATAGCAACATGTATGGCGTATATAGCAATATATATTGCTGCATGTGTATTATTTATATATTACTATATTACTACGTATGTATATGTTTATTATTAATACACATATAATTTACTTTATATATCTAATTGAATATATTATTACATTACTATATATGTATATATATCTCATATATATCTAAACATATACATGTAGATATTACATATATGTATATACATACATGTACACATATATACATATATAAACATACATGTACATATTATATCTATATAATCCTTTAGAGAGAAGGAAACATGTGAAGGACAAAGAGGAAAACTGCTGGAGTGATGCCATCGCATAAGCGAGAGGAGGAGAGAAGAGAGTGTCCACTGTGGAGGTGGAAGGCTGATCTGGGACAGGGGTAGGGGCAGGGCACTGACCTTTCCTTCACAGTAAAGAGGAATGGCAGAGTACTCCAGCATGATGTGACATAAAAATCTCCGTCTGTGTGGTGGCGGAAGCTTGTATGTCTTCTGATTACGTCTCTTTTCTCAACAAAATGGGAAATAGCATCATTCATTGGGAGTAACCATGGGAGAAGAGGCATCAGAGGTTTAAAGAGAGAAGAAGCATGAAACTTATAAAGAGAAGTGGATTCTGATAAAATGTGAAAATATAATTCGTTGATGGGCAGCATTATTTAAGGACCCTTTTGAGGTGAATGGTCATTTGTTGAGATGGCCAGCAGTCAGCTTGGCTGTTCTCTTCTAGTGCATTTTGCTAAAGTGATTGATTAGTCAAAAAAAGGTACAATGAAAAGGAAGAGGGGCCTAGGAGTAGAGGATGTGTTCCAGAGAGTAACCAGCGTGGACTGTAAGCAGGGTAAGGAAGGAGGTGAAGACGAATAAGTACAGGTTAAAGGTACAGCGTCCAAGTGACATCAAAGAGCTGTTGGATTTGAGGTTCTGGATGGAGTGAGAAAATAGGAAAGACAGGAAGTCGTGGCAGGACAGTGGGAAGGCTGAACTTGAGTTTATAAAGACACTGTAGCTATTTGAGATGAAAAGGTCAATGACATGTTCACGTGGTAAGAGGCTACAGTGGAGTAAAGATAAGACCCCTGGAAGAAAGAGAGTCAAAGAACTGTGAGACAAGTCTTCTAAGTAGATACTGAAATTATTTAGAATTATGACAGTTGTGTTGGAGACAGTGACAGGGGACCAGGAGCTGAACTCTCTAAGAAATGAGGGAGGTGGTATAGATTAGCAGATGACTTCATCCAGGACTGGTGGGTGGTATGGACAGATGACATGAGATTCAACATTAGAGGATGAATGGTCTGAAAAGAACAAGGAGGAGGCAAGGAGGTCACCTCCAGACTTAGCAGAAAGAGGAGTGAGGGGTAGAAAACAGCCACCACCGGGGTGGGCTGCAGGGGAGGAGGTATCCTCAAGGGAGAGCCAGGCTTCAGGAAGAACAAGAAGGTAACGGTCATTCAGAGGGAGGGTGAGGAGGCAGAGGACTTTGCTGATGAGTGACCTTGAGTTTTAAGGGGAGCCAAGGAAGGGCTCCCGGAGTGCAGAAGGTGTGGAAGATGGGTCGGGAAAGTGGCCATAGGAGATAAGAGTGCACAGGATGTGTAATGACCTGGAAGTCTTGGAGAACATGACCTGGGATCAAGGATGCGATGAGGACTCAACCCAGTAGTCTCAAGGCAGGGTGTGCTGGTGAGGCTCTAGGTGGTAGGGAGGAGTGAGTGGGGTCCACAAGAACCATGACAGGTCCATGGCTTCTCTTCACTCCTGTCCACGGAGGATTGGAGGCGAGGGAATGAAGAATCTTATCCGGAGCACCCAGAAATCTCTAGGGTGTCTTCCTTGCTACCCTAGAGATTTTCAGGAACTACCTTGAGAGGCACAGGTGCATTGGTAACGCTGGATTACAAAATGCAAGAAAGTTGGAGAGGCAGGAAATGAGGCAGAAGTGGTCAGTAGGGCAGGATATGGAGAACTGTGGGTCCTGTTAAAGACGTCTCCCTTAATCCCACACCCTAGAGTTATTAGTCTTTGTGACATGGCAGAGGCCTTTGGAACTATAAACAATGTGGACTCTCTTCCAGTTCCACATAACCCTACACATCCATTCTGCCTATGATTTCAGGGAGGCTAGGGATTTTTCAGCTGTATACAACACTGTTCATCCAGAGGAACAAAACCAGGAGAGGATATATATTAAGAGACACATTGCAAGGATTTGGATTATGCAAGTGTGGGGACTGGTTAGACGTCTGAAATGTTCAGGGGAGGCCTCCTTTCTGGGCAGATTGGAACGCTCTCAGGCGGGAGCCGATGTTGCAGTCCACAGAAAAGACACAGCTCTGCTCTTAAGTCCTTACAGCTGATTGAATTGAACCAACCAGATTATCTAGGAAAACTTTACTTAAAGTCAACAGATTACGGAATTTAGTCACATCTGCAAAATACCATCACAGCGAAACCTAGATGACTGTTTGATGAATAACTAGGGACCGAGGCTAGCCAAGTGAATACATAAAACTGACCATGACATCAGCGTACTTCCTAAAATCTATAGATCTGTGATTGCAAGCTCTTTTTGTGAGCAGGGAGGAGCCCATGAAGCATTATAGGGACACAAGTGAGATGGTCCACTTTGTATTTCAGAAAGATCAGATCTTCATGATTAAGTGGTAAGAATTCTTAGTAAAGAATTTGAACAAACAGTACTAAAAATAAAATATGACTTTCTCCAGGGCATATCCATGTGAATTACAGTTGGTCTCAGTGGAAAAAAGAGCGAGTTGGGAAGAACCCCAAAGAAAAATTATTGCAAACTTCCCTGAACACTCAAGAAAGGAATTATTTGTCCATGTGCAAGGATTTTTAAGTAACAGATCAAAATTCCCAATAACTATCCAATCTTCCATTGAATTCATGATTAATGAATTGACAAGCATTTATGAGCACCTAATCAGTGCCCAGTGCTCTCGTGAAAATAGGAAAAAAATAATTAACCACAGGTCCTGCCACCTCCCCTAAGAGACAGTCTATTTGGGAACTCCATCCGCACTCTTTCAGTTGAAAGTGACAGAACATCCAATTCAAATGCCTCAAAGCAAGAAAGTGTAGAAGGGTGCTTCTTAATGCATATAACTAAAGTCTAAGGTAGCTCTTCTCACTTCAGTTTCTGTTGAATCCAGTTGCTTTAAGCATACGACCTAAACTCCATCTCTCCACATCTCTTAGTTCTGCTTGTCTCCGAGGTGGCTTCACTGTGAGTCAGGTCTGTTCTTGCAATGAAAGACAGTGTTGCCAGCAACTCTAGGTCTACATCCTTCTAGCTCAACAATACCAGCAGAAAAGACTCCTGGACTCCCAGGGTTAAGTAGATTCCCAGGGTCCAGTCTCACAGCCTCACTTAAGTCACTTGCCTCTCCCCTGAATTAATCATTGTGCCCAGAACAGGGTACCGGGTAAACAAAAGAGTCAGCTCCCTCTTCTGGGACGTCACAGCTCAAACCCCAAAGACCAGGGCAAATCAGAATAAAGCTGAGATTCCATCGAGTGTCCTGCCCTAACTGCAAGATCCAGTTTCCTCATCTCTTAAGGAGAAGTAATAACAACACTTGTTATTACACTGCAATTGTGTCTCTTAGCTACAACATGTATTATTTAAAAATCAAATGAGATAACATACAACTATGCCTTATAAGTAATAAACATTATGTACAAATAAGATACGATGAAAGCTTTATTGATGAGGTGGGACTTCAGTTTGTGCAGAAAGAGGGAAACAGGAAGAAAGAGAACAAGCAGGAAGCACCACCACTACCTGGGCAGTGAGCACCACAGGTAAAGAGGGATTTGTTCTGTTTTGTTAATGCAGCCGTTATGGGTAAGCCTTTTAATGAGAGTTCCTATCTTCAAGAATGAATTAAAAGAACAGTAGTGAGAGTTACAGACTTGTTTCTACCAGCTGTGTGACTCTGGGTGAGTTATTTAACCTCTGGTTGTCTCAGTTTTCTCATCTGTAAAGTGAAATAATAATCATACCTGCCTTATAGGATTATTGTGAGGATTAAATGTGTTAATACAAGTTGAACATCCCTAATCTGAAAATTCAAAATCCAAAATGGTCCAAAATCCAAAACTTTTTGGGTGCCAACATGGTGCCCTAAGTGGAAAATATCACACCTGATCTCATGTGATGGGTCATACAGTCAAAACTTTGTTTCATGCACAAAATTATTGAAAATATTTCATAAAATTACCTTCAGGCTATGTGTATAAAGTATATATGAAACATAAATAAATTTTGTATTTAGACTTAAGTCTAAAGATACCCTTCCATCCCCAAGATATCTCATTATGTATATGCAAATATTCCAAAATCCAGAAAAATCCAAAACACTTCTGGTCCCAAGCATTTTGTATACGAGACACTCAACCTACAGGCAAAGCACTGACATGTAGTAAGCATTATGTAAATATGAACTATTGTTATTGGTTCTCAAAACGATCTGGAGTGGTAGATATTCTCATTATCATTCTCTGGATTAAAAAATTGATGCAGAAAAGAATTAAATAGACAAGGTAAGATGTGAACCCAGGTCCAAAACCCATGTTCTTTTCATTGCCATTGCAACATGGGCCTTACGAGCGCAGGCAGGCACGCAGGCAGGGAGGGAGAGACAGGAAGGAAAAGAAGGCGAAAGTGTTCATGAGTATCCTGATCCTTCACCCAGATTTGCTTTCAGCAGGCATTAATCAGGTGTTCTAGAACATTCTTTTAGCCATAGATTGAGTGACAGTAGTTTGAAAGATTTATTAGAGAATATTTTTAGCCAGGACAAAAAGAACTAAAAATTTTAGGAAAGTGCCATAGATACCAAGCTGAATTTAAATGCTTTTCTGTCTGAATCCCTAAACCCTCCACTCCTTCAGACATTGAGAAACAAGATTCCATTTCTTGCCAGGAGATTGAGACCCCACAGTCACCAGATCCATGGTCCGTACCTGTGTACATCCAGGAGGCACTTACTTACATCAGCTCATTGTCTCCCCGCCACAGCCTGGGAGTGGTTGTGGCTGTCCTCTCAGCCCCAGGGTGTCAACACAAACGGGGTGTGAACTGCCAGTGTGTGAACCAAACACAAACGGGGTGTGAACTGCCAGTGTGTGAACCAAACCTCTCGTCCCAGCCCGGGCCCCTTCACCCATCACAGGCACCTGTGCAGGACAGCAGCCCCACCCTGCCCTACACATTCCGTAAAGCACTGAGGCACATTCTGGTCCCCAGCTGGGCCTCTCCAGGGAGCCTCCCCGAGTGTGGAGTGCCGCCAAGAGGCCCTGCGGCACCAGCAGGGAACACACAGGGTGTGACAGGGCCGCGTTTAGGCCAGGAATTCCTTTTCAGTCTGCTTTGCCTCTCTGTGGGCCTATTTCCTTTCTCGCTCTCCTAGCAATAAACACCAATAATTATGATATAAAAAAAAGCAACAGGAGATTTTCAAGAGGAATTTGAGCAAAATGAAAATGTAGAGGTGAGAGTAACCAGGAAAACGGGTGAATGTCAAAGCCTGGAAGTTTGCTATCCTCCAAAAAGGAAGTAACCTTAACAATTTCAAGAAACAGAGCCCCTAGGCTGGTCTCAAAGACACAATCCCTCTAATTGGACACAATGTGAATCCCACAGTCTCCTATTAGAGGCTATTCTGCAAGAGTCTCCCATCGTGGCCAGGCCCCACAGGCCCTGGGCTGCTAAAGCTTAGAGGGAGAGAGCAAGCAGACCCTCCAGGAAAGTGAACTCACATGCTAGGACAGAAGGTCCCAACCCGGGCCTTTCTAAGACTCATCTGAGTGTGTGTGTTAAAATGCAGACTCTTGGGCCCCACACCCAAGATCTTGATTCTGCACACGTCAGCTGAAGCCTGGGTATCTTTGGCTTTAACAGGCCCCCTGAAAATTCTGAGAATCAGACAAGTCTGAGAACCACCACTCCAGTTAACCTCCTTGCTGTGTGACCTACAGCAAAGGAGTTCACCTCTCTGAGCCTGTTTCCTCAACTTTAAAATGAAGTGAACCCACCTCTTCCGCCGAGTGGTTGTGACAAGCAGATAATACGGAAGCACTAGTGCCAAGACAGGGCTACTCACTCGTTCACACCTGTTTGTTGATGGCCTACTGTGTGCTGGGCCCTCTCTGGGCACCAGGGACACAGCAGTGAGCCAGACAGAAACTCTGTGCCCAGAAGTACCTTCCCTTCTAATGAGGGAAGACAGAGCATCAACTGGTAACCATTGCTCACATCAGAAAGTGACTACACTAAGGGAAAAAGTAAGAGGTGAGGGGCTGGGCATGGCCAAAGTGGGACAGCTCATTTCATATAGGAGGGAAGGGAAGGGCTCACAGATAAGTGCCATTTGAGCAGGCCCTGGAGGAAGTGAGTGAGTAAGTTAGCCCGTGAAGGTATAAGCCAGGGGTAGGGAAACTTTTCATGTTGGAAAGCCACATTAATTTAGCTATAATCAAATAAGACCTCATTCAAGAAACTTCAATTAGATATATTTAAACATATACATTATTTTGTAAAAATCTAACTACTATGTACTTAATAATTTCAAAAAATGAAAATTGTTCATTTTAAAGTTAACTAACCTTATAATGATTTTGTTGTGTCTGCTTTTTGTTGGAAAGCATTTGAATATTTGGTTGCAGCATGGAAGTCCTCACTGTCAGTTGATCTAGATGGGCATGAGTCATTTGTGACCTTAAGGGCATCTTGATTTGGGTTAGGTAGGAAAATGTAAATTCACAGCAATAAGTGGTTGAAAAGCAAGAAAGCATTTTGGGGGCATGTTACTGAAGACATGGGTTTTCTACTTGCATTTTTCCATATTTTAATTGGATCTTTCTTAGCATCAAAGAATGGCTTTAAAATGTCATCTACTGAGAGCTCAATCAATTCCATCTGTAGTTCTTTGGGTGCTGTGGTGATAGCAACTAGGTGAGGCTGAAATGCTAATTTCAGTGTGATGTCATAATTCTCAAAGTCATTGTATTCTCCAATTAATAGATCTATAACAGCTGCATATTCTTCAGTGAGTCACATATATCATCATGCGCATCAGTGACCTTTGCTAACTGGGGAAAACATTCATCCAAAATTTCCTTTTGAAGAAGAAGTGTTTTGAAAAAAGATAGCTTTTTTTGAAATGCTTGGATTTTTTGCCACATATCATATATAGACTTAGTTTTACCTTGCAAAGAAATATTCACATCATTTTGATTTAACATGATATCACACAAAAATGTTGCATTCCTATAGAAATCTTTCAATAATTCACATTGCTGATTCTGCTCTTCATAAAATTTAACTATCTGTTCTCACAGACATAAAATTTTGACTAACACCTGTCCCTTCGATAGCTAAATTTATAATGATACAGCAAATCCACACTGAATATCTCACTGTTCAACTTTAGCATGTTATGAAACTGACAGTGCCTATTGCATTTGCACAGATACAGTTAACAATACTTACAACTTTTTGCAAAGTGTCTCTTAAAATAGTAGCTTTAGCACAGAGATGTTGATGTAAGATACAATGAAAATAAATAAGAGCCCCTGGATCTGTTAATACCTTTTTTATCTGTGCAATAAACCCTTTATGTTTTCCTGTCATGGAAGGTGCACCGTCTGCATACACACTCACTAAATTTACCAAATTCAGTCCAACTTCACAACATTTATCTTGAAAGTTATTGAAGATATCTATTCTCCCACTCTGTTTGCAAGAGTGCCCAAAGCAAGTAACTCTTTGTAGCAAAGAAAATCCTCTGTTATGACCCGAATGAAGTACAAAACCTGTGCCAAGTCAGTAGTCTCAGTTGATTCATCCAAAGTCATTGAATAATACGTATTTTCCTTTTGAACTATTGCATGAAGTTGTTCTGTTAAGTTGAAGGCTAATTCATGCTGCCAATCAGTTATGGTTCTCCATGAAAGAGGCAGTTGTTTGTACTTTGAAAAGTTATTGGAGTCTAAGCATCCTACAATTTTGACAATGCATTCTTTCACAATTTCTACATCACTGAATGTCCTTCTTTTTTTCCCAAGTATATAAGCTACTTTATAAGTCACTTTGGTGGCGTTATTTCCAAGTCTTATTTCTGCTTGGAAGAATTGTCTTTGCTTTTGCTTTCCGTCTTTTAATTTTTGTAATGCAACCTTTTGCACCTCTCCCTCTAGTTTAAAACATTTGTCTTTTTGAGTGTTATAATGCTGATGAGCACTGAACTTCTTTAATGTTGATATTGCAGTATCACGAAGCAAGCAAATCATCTTATCTTTAGGAAAAACAAGATAATATTGCAATTCTCAATCCTCATTAAGAAATATGTTTTCATCCTTCAGCATTCTCCTGATCTTCTTTGACATGATGGGCTGTGAAGCAGACAGAATTTAAAAATACTGTTGAGCTGTGCAACTATTCAAAAATTCCACTTCAAACAGAAACAGTGCACCATTGTTAGAAGCTGACAACAGACTGCCATACTCGACCCCCATAAACTGTCACCAACCAGCCTTGTGCAGTAGTGGCGCCAGTCAGGTGGGAATGTTAGAACTAAATCATGAGCATAGCAGCCATCAACTTAGCCCTTATGGTTTACTGATGTTCTAATTGCTCCAATCAATCTGGGAGGATTATTTCATTGAGACTTATTTTATTCTTTGCTGTTTTAAATACATTCATTTTTTAAATAAAATAAAAATATAAAAGATGAACAAAAATGTATTAATAAAAATAAAAGGATTTCTTCTGTAAAATTTGGATTCAGGCAAAATGCTTCAGTTAAGGACCTAGAAGGCCACATGTGGCCTTAAAGCTGCAGGTTTCCCACCCCTGGTAGAAGCATTCCAGGCAGAGGGAATGTCCTGTGGAAAGGTCCCGGGAAGGGAGTGTGTTCGGAACATTTGAGGAAAGCAAATAAGGTCATGTGGCTGGGGCAGAATGGTTCAAGGGATAATAACAGGGGTTGAGGTCAGGGAGAAACCCAATAGCAGGTTGTATAGGGCCTTGCAGCCACGTAGCTATAAAATGCTCTCAAGAAACGGTAGCTGAGTTAAAGACAACCCCAGATGTGCCTCAGTAGGAAAATACCTAAATAAGTCATAGTCTATTCATACTACAGAACCTTGGGCAGAGAAAGACATTCATCACATATCATTGAGGAAAAAGAGTATGTTGCAAAATATTGATAAGTTTCGATTCCATTTAAAAAATTATCTTAATATGAACACGCATTTGTTCAGAGTAAAATAACTCTGTGGATGAATGCATGCACAAAATGGAACAGTGTGAATCTGTGAGGAATTGGGTTCAAAGGAAGAGATTCGTGCATAGGGACTCTCATATTTTACTTTATATACTTCTACAGCATTTTAATTTTTTATGACAAAAAATATTTCTTCTATAATTTACAAAAAAAATACAAATGTGTGTTGGATCCAGATTGAACTGGACTCTCTACTCTTCACATTTTGAGGATCACAGAACAGATGATGGTGACTCTCAGAGGGTCTTGAACCATAAGGCCTGGCTCTGGCACCTTCTTACCTAAGAAATCTATACCCATAGGGATTCTAATTATGAATAACAATTTGAACATCTCACCTATTTCCCAAAAGGATTTGAGTAGGACTGTCTCAAAATGTACTGTGGGATTTTAATTTACGGAGGTGACTACATGGTAACACAAATGGGCTAATGCCATTGAAAGGAAATTTTTATAACATAATTCCTGAGAGAAGGGGCATGGCATGATACACGGGGCCACATGGGAAAGCACCTGGTTTTGTTATGAGGCAGAAGAGGGAGAGCAGAGACCCTGAGCCAGAGACTTTATCATGTTTTCCATGGGAAAAGCAAGACAGGACAGAATAAGCAGTTTAAGATTTGCTACATAGAATAATTCTGACAGCTTTGAGGCATAGGGGCTATCCCTAGTTATTTGGTAGCTGGACATGGGGTGGTTTAGGGCAGAGGGAATATTGTCTTTGTATGTGAGAGTTCAACAAAGGAGAGTGTGCTCTAGATTGGTGAGTTTACACTACAAAAAAAAAAAAAAAGTCCTCCCAGGAAAGCCCTTTGCTTTCTCTAAGAACTGGCTAACTCTGGGAGGGGCAGTCTCCCCCAAGTCAGATGCCAAAGCATCAAGAATAAAGAAAATAAGAAACTGTAGTTAATGCAATTGGCCCTGTGATGAATGAATGCCAAATAGACAAATATAGAGTCTAAGAAAACACAATTACAACAACAACCCAATTAAAACAGGATCCTGCATCATAACTAAGACATTCTCTGCCAGGAGATGTGATGGACTAGGGGATGATAGGGTGACAAAATAGAGGGAGGCAGGGCCAATAGTCCACATGATGCTGAAAGAAACAGCAGATAATTATAAGACCTACTATGTACTGAGCAAATACAGGGTACCCTAAATATATTATCTCTAACAACCAAATCCTTTGAAACATGTACTACTATCACCATTTTACAGATGACAAAAATTAGGCTTGAATGGGATAAGTATCTTGCCCAAGGTCATCCAGCCAGTAAATGGTGAAAGTAGGATTTAAACCTCAGTCCACTGGACTCTGAAGACACTGCTTTTACTTTAAGACATGATTTCTCAGAATTTGGACTTGACAGGGAAAAGTTGAAAGCATTCCCTCTAAGAACTGGAATAAGACAAGGACGCTTATGTTCACCACTCTTATTCAACATAATACTGGAAGTCCTAGCCGAGCAATCAGACAAAAGAAAGAAATAAAAGGCACCCAAATTGTAAAAGAGTAGGTCAAATTATCCCTGTTTGCTGAGGATATGATCTCATATCTAGAAAAATCTATAGACTCCACTAAAAACTCTTAGATTTGATAAATGAATGCAGTAAAATTTAAGGATACAAAACTACAAAACCAATATACAAAAATCATTATCATTTCTGTACACTAATAATGATCAAGTTGAGAACCAAATCAAGGAGACAATCCCATTTATTATAGCTATAAAAACAATAATAAAATGCCTAGGAATATATTTAATTGGGGAGGTGAAAGATCTCTACAAGGAAAACTGCAAAACATTGATGAAAGAAGTTGTAGATGACACAAACAAATGGAAAAAGATTCCATACTCATAGATCGGAAGAATTAATATTGTTAAAAAGGCCACGCTGCCCAAAGCAATGTACAGATTCAATGTAATCCCTTTTAAGATACCAATAACATTTTTCACAGAATTAGAAAAAAAAATTATAATTTTTTTTCATATGGAACTAAAATTCATATGGAACCAAAAAAGAGCGTGAATAGTCAAAGCAATCCTAAGCAAAAAGAACAAAGCTAGAGGCATCACATTACCTGACTTCAAAGTATACTATGAAGCAATAATAACCAAAACGGCATGATACTGGCATAAAAGCAGATACATAGATCAATGGAACAGAATAGAGAACACAGAAATAAAGCCACATATCCACAACCAACAGATCATTGATAAAGTCAACAAGAACATACCCTAGGGAAAGGACACCCTTTTCTATAAATGGTGCTGGGAAAATCAGATTGCCATATGGAGAAGAATGAAATTGGACCCCTATCTCTCACCATATACAAAAATCAACTAAAAATGGATGAAAGACTTCAATGTAAACTTTGAAACTATAAAATACTACAAGAAAACCTAGGGAAAACTTCTGGACATTGGTCTAGGGAAAGAATTCATTATGAAGATCTCAAAAGCACAAGCAACAAAAACAAAAGCAGACAAAGAGGATTTAATTAAACTAAAAAGTTTCCATACTGCGAAAGAAATAATCAAGAGTGTGAACAACCTACAGAATGGGAGAAGATACTTGCAAACTATCTAGCCAAAAAGGGACTAATATTCAGAATTTACGAGGAACTCAAACAATTCAACAAACAAACAAAAAAACAAATAATTCTATTAAAAACTGGGCAAAGGACATGACTAGACATTTTTCAAAAGGGCCAACAAGCATATGAATAAGTGCTGAGCATTCCTAAACAGAGATATCACTTTATACTAGTCAGAATGACTATTATTAAAAAGACAAAAAATAGCAGATGTTGGTGAGGATGCAGAGAAAAAAGAACTCATACACGGTTGGTGGGAATGTAAATTAGTACAAACTTTATGGAAAACATTATGGATATTTCTCAAAGAACTAAAAATAGAATTACCATTCGATCAGCAATCCCACTACTGGATATCTACCCAAAGAGGAAAAAAATCATTGTGTCAAAAAGATAACCGCACTCATGTTTATCACAGCACTATGCACAGTAGCAAAGATGTGGAATCAACCTAAGTGTACACCAATGGATGAGTGGATAAAGAAAATGTGGTATATATACACAAATGAATACTATTCAGCCATGAAAGAAATACAATCGTGTCTTTTGCAGCAACATGGATGGAACTGGAGGCCATTATCTTAAGTGAAACAACTCAAAAACAGAAAGTCAAATACCTCATATTCTCACATATAAGAGGGAGCTAAATGAAGTGTACACATAGACCTAAAGTGTGGAGTAATAGACACTGGAAACTCAGAAAGGGGGTACGAAGGAGGTGGATAATGAGAAATGACTTAATGAGTACAGTGTACATTATCTGGGTGATGGATACACTAAAAGCCCAGACTTCACCATTACATAATATATCCCTGTAGCAAAATTTCACTTGTACACCTTAAATTTATACAAACAAAAAAATAAAAGAAATTTGGACTTGAATCTTGGCAGATGCTAATCTCTAAGAAAATTGGTTTTGGTAAGCAAGGGGCAATGAAGAGGGCTCTAAGTGGTGGCAGTTCCTGGTCAAAGCGTAACTGCTTAACAATTCCAAGTACAACCACCAAACAAGTAATTTATTGTGGCTGACACTTTCACAAGGATCTTGCAGTGGACGTGGTTCCAAGTTGGCCAAGGCAACAGGGGTAAATGAGGGCTACCACCTGAGGGCACCCAGATGGGAAGACTCAGCCCCTTGTGCTAGTCTGGGTCCCCCACCCATGGAGGACCTGAGCCAGCCTTCATCAGCATCAGGGTGGAGATTAAGATTGAGATGGAGAGGGGTTGGTTCTGGGTGGAAGCAGAGTACTGTCTTTGAATGGGACACAGAAGACCATGAAAAGCAACTAGCAGGGCAGGAGAGCCCCATCTGGAGGTCAAGTGAGGTAGCGCAATTGTATACTACCTTTGCTTGGAGTTTCTAGTGTTAATCATGATCTGGGGGGAGCTGAGCAGATCTAATATATTAAGCTAGTATTTACTGAGCATCAACCAGAGTATCATGTTTTAGTTTTCCCAAAAGCAAACCCTAAGACAAAGACTTATGGGGCATGTTATTTATGTGCCTAAAGTAGAGAGTAGGGAAAGTGACAGAAACAGGATAATAAAGCCAAAAAAGAGTAATGTTTTTGAAAGATTAACACTGTGGCCAACTGAGGCTCAGTCCCTCTGGAGACCCTGAGGAGCTGTGTGCAGCACACCTTAGCATTGTCCCGTGGGGGAGAAGGGATGGGAGGCTGTGTCTTTCCTTGGCTGAGGGTTGCCCTCTGGGCATTCCATCACCTGCATTTCCTGGCAGTCCACACTCTGGATGAACAGGTTCCTATTCTTCGAGAGAAATCTCCCAAGCAGGGAAGCAAAAGGACATGGGAAACTCAGAGGGCAGGAGTCAGTGTGGATGGGAACTTCCCACTGTAGCTGCAAGTGGACTTGGAGGTGGATCAAGGGGCACAGAACAGGGAAACAATAGTTCCTGATCCACTGAGAGCTCTTGAAAAATCTGTTCTTCCACAGTGAACTATTTACAGTTACCTACGCACTCTGCATCCACCTGGGCCAGGCACAGGACTCCCCTGCCTGAGGGGGCACCCCCTACTCCAATGTCAAAGCTGATCCCAGGCATCCCTTTCTCTGAAGTGCCTTTCGTGACCATCCGTCCTGAGGCAGGAGTCTGCTTCCAGCAGGTGTGAACATCTCTGGAGGCTCCACAGACAGTAGTTAAGCAAATGAACTCAGAGTCACGCTATCCACAGTGACCATTCCAACTCTGCTGCTCTGTGAACAGGGCCAGTTCCTTCATATCTCAGAGCCTTGGTTTCCTCCCGATTAGAATGGGGATAATAATAGTAATGTGTGTAGAGTTGTATGGAATAAATGAGATGACCCATGTAAAGACAGTCCAGGGCCTGAGAACATAGTAAGCCCTCCAATGATAGCTATTGTAATCTCAAAATACGTACAATGCTTCATTTTAATTGTTTGCTTAATTTGACTATCACCTTCTTACCTATGTTTTGCATAACTATAAATTCAAGTGTCCCACAGAGTGTCTGGTATATAGGTTTTAAGTACATGAATGAATGAACTGAGATGGCACTTGCAAAATTTGCAAAGTGCCTTCAAGTGGTATGTACCGAGTGCCCGTTGGGACCAGGCACTGCTCCAGGGCCTTTCCCATATGTGAGCTCATCTGTTCTTCCCAACATTGCTGTGGGATTAAAAAATCTACTGCAATTATCAAATCTTTATGGCTCAGAAAATAAGCTCAGAAAGTTTATGTGATTTTTTTGAGGCCATGCCATTAGTGAATGGCAGGGCAAAGATTTAAGCCTGGCTTCTCCAGTTTCAGGGAAGAGAAATCACTGCAGTTCTAGTACGCAGGCTAGATTTTAGGGAAATAAGATTGGAACTAAGTCACCTTCCATTATCACTAGGCCCAACAGAGTTCAGAAATGCAAGGTTTTATTCTTCAAAAATGTCTTGGATTATATACACATTTTTTTAATTGTAGAGAGAAGAAATAACTTGACTGAAAAAAAGGAAAAAAGATAACATTTACAGACTAAATTGCAACAAGATCTGAAGGCAGCAACTCCCGTGGCTCTTCGAGGAATATAGATGATCAGTGTAATTTATCATAAAATCTGCCAAGTGTGTTCAGAGGTAGTAAGTAATGCTGTCAACAGCATTAAATTTGGTGCACAGAAAGCTATATTTGCATGAAAGGAAGTGGAGAGAAACCGAAAAGGATCAGGTTCCATTGTTTTGTTTTCTCATGAACACAAGAAATCTGAAACCTTCTGCAACAAGAAACACTAACTTTGGAGATTCTACAACGTTTCTGCTCCAACATTCGAGGAAACCATTAAAGCTGGTCAGTGTCCTGGAGGGGCCACAAATGGTCTGCTGTGATCCACACCTTCCCTCATGACCTCCTCAATGCTCAGGCTCCCTGAAGTTTGCTACAGAAATTACTGGCTTTTCTTGCCCTGTATTGGTCAAAGAGGCTAGATGGTGCAGCATTAACCCAAAAAACCCAAATCTAAGTGCCTTCAAACAGCAAAGGTTACATATTAATTGTGCTGCCTGCTCACTGTGGGCACGCAGGGACCCAGCCAGCTTCACCATCTCCCGATGCCCCTATCACAGCAGGAGCCTTCAGATTTCACTGTGGATGGGGAAGGAGCACGTAGGTCATTCATGTTACTTCCATTCACATTTCGCTGCCCACACAATTTTATCTGGCCAGGCCTGACTGAAGAGTGAGGAGGAGTGATCCTGCCAAGTGTCTCAGAAGACCGTAGACCCAGAAGTACTAGCACACATCTCCCAGTGCTGCACACCACACACAGGAGAAGCCAGAATGGTCCTGTGAAGGTCTGTGTCCACACTGCAGATGAGCCAGGGGGAAGGGAGTGGCAAGTAATGAGGAGGAACCAGAAAAACATTATTTTCATTGTTTAGGGACAGCCTCTGGTTGGGAGAGCATGTCTGGGGTAGAAAGGGATGAAGGGGGAGAGGAGGAGCAACCCTGGAGTCACAACACAATCTGCATCTTTAAGTGCCTCCTTAGGAGCCACACCGGCTTCCTGGACACCAAAACCTGAGGGAGACATTTCACTGAGGCAGGTTGAGCAGGAGGAGCAAAGACCTCAAACCTCATCTGGAGCTCGGCTGGCTGTGCCCTTCCGACTCCCTCTGCACCACCGCTGGTCGAACAGCTGCATGCACCTGTTCACAGGTGAGGAACACGAAGACGGAGCCCTGGTGTGGCCCCAGCACAGATACGGCAAGAAGAAGGAAACAGCAAGAAAAAAAAAAGAAGGCAGGTAAGAAATTATACACATCATAAATGATCTACCCCCAGAGAACATAGAAATTAGTTCTCTTCGGTCTTAAATGAATTGACATCATAGTTTCTCAGAAAAGAAAGTTCAAAGAAGAAATAGAAAAATGATCAGAAAAGAAATAAGATGAGCACCGGCTGAAAAGTGGCAGAGCTCAGGAAATCAATGGAAGATAAAAACAAAATAATTATAGACATGAAAGTCACTTAGAGGCAACAGAAAATAGATAAATACTATTGAAAGCACAGGACAAGCTTCAGACATCACGTGAAATGAAAAAGAAAGGAACAGAGATAAAAATGATTACAGACAAGGCGACGTGGGCTGGAGATGAAGGGAGGTCAACACACACAAATTGGCATTCTGAACAGAAAAAAGGGAACAGGAAAACACTTCAAGTCAATTCAAGTTTCTTGAGGTAAAGAAAACCACGTATCTGTAAATTTAAAGGACACACCGTGTCCCAGGAAAATTAAACAAAATTGGCAACATTGAGATAGGTACTGTGAAGACACTGATATTCAAGGGAAAATGTCCTGTACTCATTGCTTACAGAGCACAGATCCTAAGGGCAGACCGGCAGCTTCCCTCCATCCCATTATTACACTCAACACAAGAAAACACCAGAACAGCGTTTACTAAGTTCTATTGGAAAAGGTGACCCAAGAGTTTTTTACTCAGCCAAGTTGTGCGACGACTATAAAAGAAACAGGCAAGTATTCTTAAACATACAAGAATCCAAGGACTATATAAACAAAGCTCTTCCTGAAAAATATTTGATGATGAAATCTAGCATAGTAAGACACGAATCAAAACTAAACACAGCGATGGAGAAGCCACCATAAAAGGACAGCAGTAAGTGTTGGATCCCTTTAAACATAGCGTCAAGACTAAACAACAGTGGGAATTAGTTGACAAAACAGAATATAAATGTTATAATTCCAGGCAATTCAAAAATAATAATGTAACTGACAAAAATTGGAATGCAAGGGGTGGAAGGGAAAATTAAGTGTATAACATCCTCCACTTTCATGGTAGAAAGTAAATAAGTATTGCATAAAGTTGAAACATACACTGTTTTTAAAAATCAAAATGATGCTAAACTCAAATATTTTTTCATAATTGTCTTTTAACTTTAGAGATATTTGAAGTTTGGCAGTTCCTTCAGTTTGATTCTAGTTTATTTTCATTCTGGTAAATTCAAGTAGACTTATGTTTAATAGTTTTTATTAAAATAACATGCATAATATAAACCTATTTTTGTAAGATTATGTCCACTAAGGCTTCTGGCTAAATATAACCCTAGAGAGAATCTGGAATTATGTTCATCAAATGTTTGCAAAGCGATTTCTGAGAGGTAGAAATTTGTTTTGTTTTGCCTTTTTCTTTGTTTTTTTCTAAACTTCTTCAGAATTTTTATAACAAGCAGCTACATTTGCATAAGATTACCATGGTCTGTCTCACCTAAGTAATCACTCCTGTATGGGTAATATCAGCTGCCTAGGTGTCTGAAAATCTGCCTGTCCCTAAACTTCCTGCCTCCCAAATACCACCCACGCCCACTCCCCCTCTGCTCTCCTCGGGGAGAGTGTGCCCGGCCAGCGCAGCGCTGCCTTCCTGCAGTAAGCAATACATGTAGCTCTGTGTTTCTCATTTCAAACACTGAATGTCACTCTCATCCTCTTATGCTGGTGATGTTGTTATTCATTTCCTAGGCCTGCCGTCACAAATTACCACAAATTGAGTGATTTACAGCAGAAATTTTTACTCTCACAGTTCTGAAGGCCAGAAGGTTTGAACAGGGTTGGTTCCTTCTGGAGGCTGTGAGGGAGAATGCATTCTCCGCCTCTCCCCTGACTTCTGGTGGCCGTCGGCAAGACTGGGGGTCCCTTGGATTGCAGACACATCACTCCAATCTCTGCCTCTGTCATCACATCGCCTTGTTTTCTGTGTCTCTTCCCCTTCTCTTCTAAAGACACGCTGGATTTAGGGTACATCCTAATCCAGGAAGATCTCATCTCAATATCCTTAATTACAGCTTCATAAACTCTATTTCCAAATAAGGTCTTACTCGCAGGTTTTGGGTGGACGTGTCTTTGTGAGGGCTACCATTCAACCCACTACAGGTTCTTCCTAAATGGTGTAACATCCCAAACCGTTTGCAATATAGCTATACTCTCAGAATTGTCCAACTCTAAAAAATAGTTGTATTCTCAAATAGTTGGTTTTTTTCTATATTACAAAAATTTTTAATTCATTGATATAAAATACATAAATTTAGAAAATGAAAATGGCCTCTATTTCCAACATTCATAAAAAATACTACTATCAATATATTGGTTCAATATCCTCTTAGAATATTTTTCTATGCATATATAAACATACCATATTTACAATAACGTACTAATAATGTACATACTGTTTCGCAAATCTTCACAATGAATATATTCTGGGAATTTCATCAAATGGATTCACCCTAGTTTATTTAAGTAGTTTCTTTAACTTGGCATTTAAATTGTTTTTGAATTTTTTGTTATATCACAAGTGGCTACAATAAATATCCATGTAGACATAGAGATATATTTTTTAAACAGACCAAAACCGTGAGCTCTCCTTCTATGTAGTTCATGGAAGCAGTGAGCAACCCACTGGATGAGAATTTCTCACAACACATAATGTCCAAGGATCCCTAAAGAGCACAAGCAGTTTAGGACCAGATATATCTGAACACCAGCTCTTCTTCCTTAGCTGTATGACTTTGTGAAAATTATTTAATTTTTCTGAGTCTTGATTTTCACCAGGAAAATAATCTATAGTCTGTAAATCAAGATTAAATGAGGATTAGAGATAATGCTTTTAAACTATTTCCAAAAGTGTCTAGAATATAGCAGGTGTTTATTGTGCTAGTGTTACAAATTATACTTCAGAGAGATTATGCCAGGGAGACTCACCTCGGTAATTTCACCATGGAAGAAGGAAAGTGTCAAACCCAAGGGTATTTCCAAGTCAGTGACCAGGATCACTTAAATGGCATGTTCTCTGATCTTGGGTATGCACTTGGGACTTTCAAGCAGCACATGGAGCGGGCTGACTGGTATAAGGGTGTCATTTCATTCTTCATGGGAACCAAGCAGTCAGAGAGAGAAAGCAAGCCCAGTCCCGTTTCAGGTACAGGATACCTACACGCCCCACTGTGGAAATCATTCTTATATGGCAATTTAAGAGCATATCCCCATAGCATCTGTGATCATGAGCTCTAATTCCATAACACACAGGCTTCCTAAGTTGGGTCCAGTAATTGTTAAAATTTTAATACACATTGAGTTATGCCGAACTTCAGTGATTTTGCATAATCTTCCATGGAATTATCAGTGGAATCAGTTTCTACTTTTCCTCAATGATAAATGTATTATTAGTTAGGAATGCTTTGGCTGCCAGCAACAGAATATCTGAGTAACCATGGCTTAAACTAGCAGGAATTTCTATTTCTTCCCATAACAAGAAGTCAAGAGATCACCAGCATTGGTTCAACTACTCATTAAAGCCATTGGAGACAAAGGCTGGTTCTCTCGTCCCACTATTTCATCCTGAACATGCTGTCTTTCATCCTCATGCTTATCACCAAATGACAGCAAGAGGGCTCTCCATTTCAGGCAGCATATCTGTGTTAGAGGCAGACAGGGGAGGAGACAGGGATGTGCCAACTGGGTCTGTGTCCTTTCATCAAGAAAGCAAAGCTTTCCTGGAATTCTCCATGAGATGTCTGCTCTTATCTTATTGGCAACATTCATGTCCGATGCCTCCCAAAAGGGGCTGGGAGGTGAAGACATAGGTGGACATATCTTGCTACCCAACAAAATCAAATAGCAAGAATAGAGGGGGGAAAGGATATGAATTTAATAACATCATCTGCCACAAAAAGAAACCTAGAAGGCTCAGAAAACTCAAATTCAGAAAACCTGTTGCTTATTCCTGGCCAATGTCTCTTGAAGAGTTATTCTCCCTAGTGAGTATTTATAATCTAGGCAATTTGGTTGAAGATAAAATCTGAGCAGAGTGATCTCTTAGAAAAGAAAACCAGGTCCCTCCTGGTCAACACCTTCCTATTGACCTTCAAGTAAAGTTTAAATCCCTCCCTAGGGCCTTGAAGACGCTGCATATCTCGGCCTCTGTCCAGCCCATCTGGTGCCCTCACCTTGCTCCCCTTCTGCCGTCTCATGGCCTCTATCTGCCATGGTGCCCCCCCATTGTCAGCTTCTGCAAGGAGCACTTGTCCCCCATGCTCACTGTCCCACCTTTGCATCACCTAGACCTCTATTCAAAGGTTGCCTCCTCAAAAAAACCTCCTCTGACACCCTCCTAAACTAGCTGCCCATTCCCTCCCCAAGATTCACCATCTTCTCAACTGCTCTCTGGTCTTTGCAGCCCTTATGCTCTTTGAAGTGACCACCGCATTTCCTGGCTGGTTCGGCATCTACCTACCACTCTACAATGCCACTCCCTGAAGGCGGGACTTTCTTCTGTCATATTTGCTGCAGTTTCCCCATGCTTTCCACATCATAGGTGTTCAATAGCTCTCTACTGAATGAGTGAGGATACAGACAGAGCTAAGAAACCCGACGCCAAATATCCAAGCAGAACCAGCAATGGGGACACGATTCAAACAATTGGCTGAGGGCGGAAACATGCTGAGGACACTCCACAGTGCTGTTTTAAAGAGAAGAAAACAAAAATGAGGTATGTGTGCTTGCTGCCCTCAAAGGAGCGGACGGTTCACCCAGGAAGACACGCACCCAAAGCACACAAGGGATTCTGCAAAGGGGAGTAGGAGGACAAGAGGGTGGAGGCCAAATATGCTGCCAGCTTCAGATTGTCTAATTGGAAAATGATGAACAAAAATTTCACTAGAGGGATGCCTATTGTAATGTTACTGGCAAAACAAAAATTAAAAACAATCATACCATCCAACAATAAGGAATTTTTGGAGACAATTTCAATAAATCCATATAATTTAAAAACTACTTAGCACAATTATATTTTACTGTGTAAAAATTGATCATATACGGTGAGGGAGAATAGGATACACAAAGAGTGATGCATAGAATAGGGTAATTTTTTAAAAAGAGAAAGAAAGAGACAAAATGTATCTTTCCAAATGTAAATCCCAAAATGATAACAGGGTTATTGCTGGGTGGTCTGATTCCAGTTGATTTTTATTTTCTTCCTTTTGTTTATCCATATACTCTAATTTTTCTATTATTAACATGTATTAATTATGTAATCTTTTTCCGACTTGGAACAACTGCATTAGGGTGCATGTTTTAAATCCCATCTCAACAGTATGATCAAAACACTGGATATCAGAAGGTCTTTCCTTGGAGCAGGAGGCCAGTCTGTTATTAAATATTATTCCAGGCACATGCAAACGCTGAAGAGGCTCAGCAGGAGATGAGACAAATGTCCCAGGAGGGTAGCACCAATAGTATAGCTGCAAGGAGACCCAGGCAGCCCCAAACTTGAGCGACAATGGCACCAAATGGACCTGGGGAAAGGCCACCAAGGCTCAAATGCCCCTTGGAGTCATGCCCTGTGCCAAATTCACTTTATCCACAGAACTCCCAAATTGGTTATTATTTTCCCACTTTAGAGATGAGAATCCTGAAATTCAGGGAGGCTCAGGGACTTGTCCAATATCCTCTAGAGAGTAAAATTAGATCAGCTCTGCCGAACTCCAAAGACCCCACTTGTCTACAGACCCTGCTGTAGTTCATCCTCTTCCATAATGTCAGCCTCCAGCCTGTACAAGTGGAAGATAGCTAGCCATGTTCTAGAATCATTGGTTTGACTAAAATTTTAATCAGAGGCAAAATCAAATAAGATAGCAAATGCAATGTGATGTTCTGGATTAGATTCCAGTAAAGACAGAGCATTAGTAGAAAAACTGGTGAAATCTAAACAGTCTGGGGTTTAACTAGTATTATATACAAATATACATATACGTGCACACACATACACAGATAAGAAGGAATTGCTTTTGTGGAATGATGAGGGCAGGAAGAGGGCTGGATCACTGAGCTAGAAACCTATCTGCTCGGTCACAGTCACCCTGCTCCACGTCAGCCCCAAAGAGGGGTCTAGGCTCCCCTGGAGAGCACTTTGGATACCCCTGAGTTGGTCCAATCAGTTTACTTCATAATCTGAAAAGGGGAGTAACTTGTCCAGGAAAACCGAGATTCCCAGTCCCCTCAAGGACAATGCTCCTGCCTGTATACCAGCTGGGGCCCCAGGACAGATGGAATTTTCAAATTCATTTTCAATTTCACTTCTGCTCAGAAACATCTCCAACCAAAACATATCACTCTCTAGAATTGTTAGATTTTGCAAAACGGATAAAAGTTTAACTCATTTTATCAAACGTCTATATTCCTGAAAGGCTGCAGGCAACTGAAATATTGTTGACAAAAAGAAGATGAATTTGCTATGTTTTTCCACTCAACTGAGCATCGCTGGAGCGATGGTCCTCAGACCTAGGCCCTGCATCCAAGTTATCTGGGAAGTTTGTTTAAAAATCCAGGTTTCCGGACAGGTCTGGAAGATTCCAAGTGATTACAGCTTGGGAACAGTTTCCTGCACCTATCCGTATTTATTTATTGCTCCCCATTTACAGCAACTTTCTCAGGAAAGACAAACTGAGGATGTGGATATATGTGGAAGGAAGACTCATTTTCACTATATATGCTTTTTATTGTGTGAAATTTCCAAAAACCATTGCACACGTGCATAGCCACAGTAGGAAACCTTGAATCTAGTGAGTCACTGTTGAATCTCCCAAAAATAGAGCATTGTACAGAATCACCTGGCGGGCTTCGGGCAGCCTGGTCAACTGACCTTCCCGGCGGAGACAGTGAGCTGTGGAGTTCTACAGCCCAGGGTCTCAACCTGCTTCTGCCCACCAGGATGAGATTCTGTGCTCGTTTTGTCCACTTTCCTGAGCAGTGTGTCTATAAAATCTGTATAATAGAGAGGACCTACCTAACAGAGTTGTGGGACCGAATTAAGATGATATCAGTAAAGCATTCCACACAGATCATGGCACACAGTGAGCCCTCAGTAAATTACAGATATAATCATTTTTCTTTTATCCATAGCCCCTGCACTGAAATGGAGGTTATTCAAATAATCATAACTGAATTATTTGGGGAAACAAAACTCTCCTTTGTCTCATAAAACCAAATCAGTTGACTTAGAGCCAGAAAGCGTATGTGCTAAAACAGTTTCCACATGCCCTGGTAAGTGCTAATGGCCAAAATTTCTCACCCTGGCTTTCCTGCCATCAGCACTGATGTAGGAAATTAGAGATCTGTAGGCATTTTAATTTAGAGTTATAAATGTGTGCATTCATAATTTTCTTGGACATCTTCCATGCTGTTTTGAAGCTTTGGCTTATTGCTTTATGTTTTCATTTATTTTTCTTCCTTAGAGATGTATAACTATATTACTAAATATTTGGGAAATAGAACAAAAAAACAATTCCTAATTCTGCCAGCTTAACAAAGTGGATGTCAGTATTTCTGTATATTTTCTACTAGGTTGTTAATGTGTGAGCTATAATTATTATAAGCATTATAATCTTACTGAACACAATTTTGTCTCCGAATTTTTCTTTTAACAGTATATTGCAAGTATTTTCCTTTTATCAGCAAAGTCATTATAACCACACTTTCAACTAAGTGCATGATATTCCACTGAGTGACTATACCACAATATATTTAGCAATTCCAATATTGTCTAACATTTTGATTTATTCCAATTTTTTTCTGTTTTTCATAATGCTGCAATAAACATTCTTGTATGTAGATATTCTTATTGAATTAAGAATTATTATATTTCCTTAGGCTATATTCATGCAAGTGGCAAATCTTCTGTTTTAGAAATAAAAAATTACATTAGAGAACAGTATTACCCTAACTAGGTAAACCTAGAAAAATCATAAAGATCTCATGGGAATGTGCTTCCTCCCTGGCTTTCAGAACTGTCAGGGAAATAACTTTTTGCAAAGCAGCAACAAGGCAGCCTGTGATCTACCAGAGACAAACAGAATTGCTAAAAGGTCAAAGGGAGCCATTTTATTTGGCTGCTACAGCTTCAACAGCAATTTTGAATTAAAACCCAGAAACAAAACAGAGTTTTGAAAAGTGGCAATGCATGTCATCCAAGTTGCATCTCTTGTTCCACAAGTGAGCAAGAAAGAAAAGAAAACTGCCATTGGTTCCCACTAAGAGAAACTTTCACTGTGGAAATGAACATGTATATGAACAAAAACGATCCTTTGATACCATTTAACAGCTATCCAGTGAGTTTCTCCCAGTGCCCAATGGCAACAGTTCATTCATCTTCCATTATTCCACGGAGACAGTAAATTCATTTAAATTATGTTAATACCCATTTATATTTATAGAGCACTTACAATGCACCAATGTTCTTATATATCCTAAATGTATCCTTTCATCCCATTTTATAGAAGGCACAGAGAAAATGTCATTTTCTAAAGATCACGTAGATAGTAGGTGGTGGAGCTGGGCTTCGAACCCACGTATGCTGGCTTCGGAAATTGTTATCTTAACCAGCCCCAGGCACCCCTACTCTTTTTGTTGGCTACAGCTCAGGCAGGATCTTCTGGTTTCACCTGGTATATTAATTTTCTAAAGCTGCTGTGATAAATTACCACAAACTTAGTGGCTTAAAGCAACACAGTTATTGTCTTACTGTTCTGGAGGTCAGAAGTCTCAGATGGGTTCCCAGAGCTACGTTCCTGTTGCCTTTTCTATCTTCTTGAGACTGGTCTGCCCACATTTTTCGGCTCAGGGCCCCTTCTTCCATCTTCAAAGGCATCAGCGTAGCATCTTCCTTCATTGATCCCCTCTGCTTCCATCCTCATGTCACTTTCTCTCTGTAACTCTGACCCTCTGCCTCTCTCTTAAAAGGACTCCTGTGATTACATCACTGGACGTACTTATATACTCCAGGATAACCTGCCCATCTCGAGATCCTTAACTTAATCACTTCTGCAAAGCCCCTTTTACCCCATAAAGTAACATATTCCCAGGTGCTGGCGGTTAAGATGTGGATGCCTGTGAGAGGCCATTCTTCAGCCTACCACCTCTGGGAAGTAACTAAATCCAAAAGACAACTTGAAAAGACACAAATGTACTTGCATAACTACTTTTCTGGAGATTTTGCTGGAAGGAAGAACTACTAGATTTATAATTCTAGCAGTCCCCACAGAGCCAGCAATAGGATACAGAGATAGCTTTAAAAGAACATGTATCAAACCTTCTCAGTTCTTTTTTTTTTTTTTTTTTTTTTTTTTTTGAGACAGAGTCTCACTCTTTTTGCCCAGGCTAGAGTGAGTGCTATGGCGTCAGCCTAGCTCACAGTAACCTCAAACTCCTGGGCTCAAGCGATCCTACTGCCTCAGCCTCCTGAGTAGCTGGGACCACAGCCATGCGCCACCATGCCCGGCTAATTTTTTCTATATATTTTTAGTTGTCCAGCTAATTTCTTTCTCTTTTTAGTAGAGATGGGAGTCTTGCTCTTGCTCAGGCTGGTCTCGAGCTCCTGAGCTCAAACAATCCGCCCACCTCGGCCTCCCAGAGTGCTAGGATTACAGACGTGAGCCACCGCGCCCGGCCCCCTCTCAGTTCTTGAGCCCCTAATATATTCCACAAACTTCATTTACCTGAAGTCATTTCATTGTCACAACACGGGCAGGGAACAGCCTTGTCCTCAAAACAGAAATGAGAAAACTTAGGCTCGGATAGAATTCTGCTGAGGTCACACCATGCCTGTGATTAGTCACCCAGGTGGCTCTGACTCCAAAGCCCAGATACTGTCCATCCTGACAAGACAATTGACACCAGATTTCATCAAAATGAACAGCACCTTTTCAAGACGTCAAGCAATGTGGATCTACAGTAACAGGAGGCAGCCCTCTGCACACAACCTCCATCACCATCCTCTGTGTTCACAGCGTGAGCTTCTGTCACCTATTTCCATATTTACTTATCTGTCTATGTGTTTATTATCATCTCTCTACGAAGATAAGGATCTTGTCTCTTGCTGACTGCTGTTACACTAGCTCTGAGTACAGGTCAGGCACATAGCAGGCACTAAATAAATATTTGTGAAACAAATAAATAACATTTCCTTTGACCTGGAGATAACTGATATGAGCAGACCCAACCATTTGCAACATGGATGGGATGCTAAAAATTAGCAAGCACTCCAAAAAGATTTCTCAACAGCCAAAATAAACAGCAATGAGTCCAAGTTAATGCATGATCTCTTTGGAAAACCCTTTGAGACCTGACTCAGAGCCTGTGTTCTCTTTTTAAAAACTGATTTCAGAACCAATTGTTGAGCTCTTGACTGCCATACTTCCTGCTAAAAGGGGTATGCTTCAGTTATAGTTAAAGTTAAAAACAAAGATTATCTACCTAAAACACATGAGCCTAGAGAGCAAGATAACTGCACATTAATACAATAAAATTCAAGAAATGCATCAGTGAAGTTACAGCCTCTGTAGAAGGAAACAAGGATTCAGGGAGACTGCTTCACTGCGTTTCTCAAATTGACTAGTTGCAAAGCCGCAACCATAATACTGTGTGTTCCTTACTCAGCCACTACGAAATGGGTCATCTCAGTTTTTAGGTCTCATCCTCTCAAACACACACGTAACTTGAGGGAATGGCCTAGAATGGAAGAGACAATATTCTTTCTTTCATGTGTATGGGACATTGTCATAGTAATGTGCATTCAATTGTTTTCAAATTTTGACCCTCTGCACCCAAGTATATTGGCCATTGCCTTTTACCTCTCTTCTGGAAGATATTCACTTCTTATATATTTGTCTCTCTCTTAGAGTGCTGTCTGCTTCTTCAGGGCAAATAAGTGGTTTAATCACCTTTGCGTTGCTAAACCTAGTGATTCGCACCTGTGTGTTGGATGAATGAGAAAAGTGTTTATTATAAAAATAATGCATGATCATTAATAATTTCAAAAAATAGAGAAAGGGAAATACCAACAAATGTAGTTCCATGCTCATAACAAAAACAAGTAACATTTCGTTATATTTTACTCTGGTCTTTTTTTCTTTTTCTTTTCTTTTTTTCTTTTTTCTTTTTTTTTTTTCTTAGTGTACAATGTGTTTTTCTTTCTTTTTATTTTTCTCCTTACAAAACCATACACAGGACTTTTACACTAAACATTATAACCTAAACATTGCCCCATGACATCTTGTAGTTCTGAAGCTTGATTACAGCTAAAGAATGTTCTAAGTAAATATGGCTTTTGGGGATACAAACACATTTTCTGCCATTGAGTGCATTATAAACTTCAGCTCTGGTGTGATCAAAAGAGAATTCTGCCTGTGTCCCAGCCGTTGTAAATCAGGCTTCAGTTCCCTAACTTGACTAGAATATCCCTTTGTTTTTGTCTCTTTTATAATTTGGAATCTGTGACCTAAATTGAGACTCTTTCATTTCTCCTTGGTATGATAAGCAGTAACAGCCTTCTATGAATAGAACCCTCCACCAAGAGTCTTTTGGCAAAACATGGTGTCAATCACTCTGATTTTAGTGTTGTTCTATTTTTTTCTATTAAAGTAAATGTTTTCATGAACTCACAAAATGTATTAGTCATAACCATCATAGAGTTCCAGTTGACGATTAGAAAACAAACCAGGTTTAGGATAAAATTCAAGATGCCTTCTATACTCCAAATGCGTTCCTAGTCAACACAGAATAGGGGCCAATACCTTGAAACCAAACATATTTTTATGAAACCAAACATCATAAAACATGAGTGAGCATACCCTTACATCACTCAGGCCACTAAGATTAATAGACATGCTGAAAACATTTGCTTCACACTTGCTCAACTGAACAAATACATCTTTTCACAAAACAAGTCCAAAATCTTGGCCATTCCCAGATGTCTAAAATCCAAGACTCTCTCCTTTCAAATTCCTCAATGAGAAAGCCCAGGAGAAGAGAATTCAGGACTTTAATCAAATGTTTAAGTCTGGCACCAAGAAGAGAAGGAGGTAGAATTATACATTGAAGAACCAAAAAAAAAAAAAGAAGAGGAGAAAGAAGAGAAAACACTAAAATAATTATCCAAAAATAGTCTTTTATATTATCAATTGTTCAATTGTTTATTTCTTTAAGAAAAGAGATATTTCTTTTCATCCACACAGGATATTGTCCATTTGGGTGAGTAGAGCACATTTGTTTTGTTTTTATGCAGCATTTTTGACTTGTTTCTAAGAACATGTCAACAAAGAATATGCCTATTACCCCTTGTGCAAAAGTTGGAAAATACAATAGAAATGGAAGTAGAAAACACAAATCACCCATAACTCATGACACATTAATATTTTGGTTTGCGGCCTTCTCCTCTTTTTATTTGATGCATATATTATTTTAAACCAGAATGAATGTTCTAGAGACACTATTTGGTAGCCTACTTTTTCTTAAGTAATGTATTATAAATATTTGTCTTTGTCATTAAATGCTCTTGCAGAACATAGAATTCAATGGCTACAAAATAGGCCTTTTCTTGATGTGCCATTGACTTTACTGATCTGTAACTGTAGAACAAATCATTCATAACATCAAAAAAATTCTGTTACACTATGATCAACAACACCCTTGTACATACAGCTTTGACTACATTATTGTTTTCTTCAAATTAAATCCTAAGAATGGAAGTGTTGGGACAAGAGCTTTTCACAATTTTCAGACTCTTCATACTTATTTGTCAATATAAATTTTGTACTCCTAAAAGATTATACCACTTTATATTTGCAGTCTGTAAACATACCTGCCCCTTAGCTTTAATTTGGTGCATCTTTACCAAAATAAGCCATTAAAAATTATTTAATTTTGCTGTCATTCATTATTCACTCAACAAGTATTTATCCAGCGCCTTCTACATACCAGCCTCCTTTCCAAGGCTACAGGCACCATGGTGAACACAGGCACTGGCACCAGGCAGATTGGGTTGGAATCCCAGCTCTGTCTCATCCCTCTGTAACTTTGGGCATGTTCTTCACCTAAGCCTCCATTTCCTCAGCTACCAAATGGAGGCAAACTTAAACCTACCTAAGAGGTGATTCTGAAAGTTGAGCAAGTTGATGTGTGCACAGTGCCTGGATCAGGTGGGGGCCCAGGCAGGGTGCAGGGGGTCTCTCAGCAAGTATTAGTTCCTGAGCTCCCCTATGAGTAACCGCGGGCACCACTAGGGGCACCAGCTCTCCCCATGACACTTGGTTCTGCCTTAACTGCAGGGACTCAGCCCTCCACCCTGAAATGCACTGGTGTCTTGGACAAATCCTTTTCCATCTGAGGAAAGAGACACTAATTGAGGGAAGCCAATTTCTGCAGTTCGTTAGCTCTCAGGTTGGCGTTGCATTCATTCTAAAATAAGAACAGTGGCTTCAACACACCAAAGTTGAGTCTCATGACTTTGAAGTCCCTCCTCTTGTGTTAAAAGTCAGCGGCTTCAGTGGAAAGAGAATTAGGCTAAAGTGTTCATCTATTGCTGTCTGTCAAGTCTTAGCTCCATTTGCCTATAGGAAAGAATTTTCAGCTATAGCTCAAACAATGGTAGTTTTTGTTTTGCTTCAGATCTTTTGTGTTAAAATTACCAGTTTAGCTAAAACTCCATCTTTTGTCCTTTTCTTGCTTCTCAGTTAATTACTGAGGAACTGAAGCTAGTGCATTTCATTCCATGTATTCTTCTTAAACTTTTTTGTGAAGTAAAACTCACATAATGTAAATGAACCGTCTTGAAGTGTACAATTCAGTGCATTAATAATGTTGTGCGGCCACCACCTGTATCAAGTTCCACAACATTTTCATCACCCCAGCAGGAAACCCCAGACGTGCTCAGCAGTCACTCCACATTCCTCCCTCCTATGAGCCCTTGGCAACCACCAATCTGCTTTCCGTCTCTATGGATTTACCTATTCTTAGGGCATTTCATATAAAAGGACTCATACGATAGGTGCTTTTCTTGTGTATTTCTTTTAGCATCATGTTTTTGAGAGTCATCCATGTTGTAGCAGGTATCAGTAGTCTGTTCCTTTTTATGCCTGAATAACATTTCATCGTCCGTATATACTGATTAAGTTTACTTGAGTTCCATGCGCACTTACTCACTGGCTGCTGCATTGGGCCTGGGTTTCTAACTCAGTGCTGATACAAGCAAGGAGCCTGCTCCCCTAGTGTGCCAGTCTGGTGGAAGGTGCAGGCACCGCGTAGCATGGCTGGGTGCTCACACACGGAGCTGCCAGCACTGGAAGAGCTGGATTCAAGCCATGGCTCAAGCAAGTCATAGTTACAGGAGTGTGTTAAAGACAATTGGGCTTGTTATGCCTTTGTTTCCTCATCTGCAAAATGGGGAGGAAATATTAATAGTAACCACCTCATGTGGGATTGAAGCATAGTGCACAAGACAGCACACGTAAAGCAACTTTGTGGCTCACAGAACAAATTTTACCAAAAATTGTCAAGCATGTGCTGCATGGCAACCACCGTTCTAGGAGCAGTTGTGCAGAAGCAAGCAAAACAATAAATGAAATAGACAGCTCACAGTCCAGAGAAGAAGCAAGTAAAACAAAGTAGAACTCATCACTGATGCGATAACAGGGGTGAGATACAATAGGAGCAGAGAGAAGTGCTCCAGGGCTGGCCAGCATGGCCAAGCTCCAAAGAGGCTTCCTACAAGAGACCACATCTGACCCATTAGCACTTAAACAAATATCTGCTTAGAATCTCTCCATTTCTCTCTTTACCTGTTGCCATCACGTGACCAACCATGATCCTCTTTGCCCACTTGCTGCTTTAGTCTCCCAGCTGGTGCCCTAGTCCCCTCCCCAGCCCTCTCTAATCCATTCTCCATGGAGCAGCCAGACCATCACTTTAAGCACAACAAAGATCACAGCCTCTCCTGTTTGAAACCTATCATAGGTTCCCATTGTTCTTAAGACAAAAGCCAGCTCTTCAAGCCCTGAACCAATTTGACACCCCGTGTTTCTCAGACCTCTTCTCATATAGGCTACTTTGTCCTATAAGCTCCATCCCACTTTCCTTTCAGTTCTGGAATTCCCAACGTCCTCTCTTGCCCCAGGGCCCTGCCACCTGCTGTTCCTGGAAGGCTCCTTGCCTGTCTTCACCTGGCTAAGACATCCCCAAGCAGTCTCTTAAATGTCCCCTTTAGAGCGGCCTTCCCTGATCCCCCAAACTAAAGATGGCACCTTTTTAATCTCTATCACCAGCCCCTCTTCTTTTCCCCTCTAGCACTTGTCTCTCCTTAGTTTGTGTGGTTACTTACTGAAAAGAGGTCATAAAATGTACCGGGTAAGAGTCCTAAGACCACATGGCCTCAGGCAAGTTATTGACCCCTTGTGCCTCAGTTTTTCCACCTAAAAAATGAAAATATTATAATAATAACAGCAACTCCCGCTATGGCTGTGGGAAGATTGAGTCAATGTGTGGAAAGCACCCAGCACAGAGCCTGCCCAAAGCAGAGACAGTAAAGGTCTGCACCACAGCCCAGCGCCTCACCAGTGGCAGACACAGAGGTTCACCGGTCTGTGCAACAGTGCTGACCAATGCCACAACACAGAGTTGAAATTAATAAAGGTTTTTTGAAGGAACGTGAGGATGAACCAGGTGAAGAGACAGAGAGAAAGACCTTGTGGTTAAAAGAAAACAACAAGGCATAATGATTGCAATGCGCACCATCTGGGGGATGGACACACTTGAAGTTCTGACTGGGGGCGGGGGGCAAGAGCAACGTAACCTACACATTTGTACCCCCATAATATGCAGAAATAAAAAAAAGAAAGCAACAAGGCAAAGTCACAGAGCTCTGGGAGAATGAGATGTGTGTAAGGGCTAGAATCGGTGTGTCTAACTCTTACCTTCTGCATATGGCCTGTGGCTGGTACACAGGAGATGCTGGATAAATCTCAGTGGAATAATCAACTGTCTGGACTTATCAAAGCCAGCTTCCAGATAGGCCTGGAGAAGTGGTAGGTTCTAGACAGCCTGAGGGTCAAGGGAAGGCCAGATGGCAGCAAATGGCCAAGGCAAAGGTCACAGGTAGGGCTGGGTCAGTGTAGAGCCACAGGTGCAGGCCAGGACGGCTGGACACCACAAGTGAGGAAAATGTAGAAAGGGATTCTACTTCCCTGGTCATGTGACTCTCCCTGGTCACATGACTCCTTAATCCAGCAAGGGCCCCTGGAAGCTTTTTCAGAGTGGCTCACACTTCAAAAAACACCCTATAAGAGGAGCCCTGGGGGCTGAGGGCCTCTGGTGCGGCTCTGTCTATGTTCCAGGGACAAAAGGTGCCTGGCTATTGTGGAACTTACATTCCCCTGGATTTTGTTTTTATACATGGAAGGGCAGAGTAAATTCACACAGCCTTTTGGAAAGCAGTTTGGCAGCACATACAAAAAGAGATATACACATACAAACCTTTTGACCCAACAATTCCATTTCTGGGAATCTATCCTAAGGAAATAATCCTAAATAGGAATAAAGGCTTATGCACAAAAACTTTCAATGTCATCTCATGTATAATAGGAAAAAATGGAAACAGCTTAATTGTCCCATAATAGGAGGAAAGGGGATTAAATAAATCACAGTATAACTACTTGAAGGATATTGTTTGGCCACTAATGACTCCAAAGAATAACAGGGGGGAAATACTGATGATATATTAGCTTTTTAAAAAAGCGAGCAGCAACAGTACATAGGTAATACCATAAATCTTTGAATAAAAGATCTCTCTCTGTACACACACACTGAATAAAAATAACAGAAGGAAATAAACTAAAATGGTTAACAGTGGTTATCTGAGAGATTGAACTATAAATAATTTTTACTCTTATTATTCTGCCTTTTCTTCTTTATAAATTTTCTTTCAGAAGCACGTATTTAAAATAAAATACAAATAATTCCATATCACAATTATACTGGGTATGTAGAGCATAGAAAATAAGAGTTGAGGTAAAAAACATCATATGTATTTTGATCAAAATATTTGTACACTGTGAATAGGAAAAAAATTTGAGGAGGAAATCACACAGCCACACATCCCAAGCAGAAAACAAACCAACCAGACCTGTGACTGATTGATTGGAACACTGTTATTTTAGGATCATTGCCAGTGGTGGGCTGGTTCTCTTTCCTGTCTTTGCCCAAGGATGCTATCTACCATAGCCCCTTCATTCTTGCTTCCTACAATCCCTTCTCTGGATAGCAGCCCAAGAGACCTTTCTAGAATGCATAGATGGCCACATCACTCCTAAAAATACTCTTCACTGCCCTCTTAATGCCAGGAAGATAAAGCCCAAAACCCTCCAAGCGTCCTCCAACCCCTGCAGAGTTGGCCTTCTGCTGGAGTGCCACTCTCTTCTCTTACCCTGCCTCCTCTCGCTCTCTCCAAGGTGCCTTGTTCTCTCTCAATATCAGGCTTTTCCTTAACTATTAGCTCTGCCTGGAAAGCCTCCTCTGTCCTACCCTGGCATCTATTTTCCTAGACAACTTACAGTCGTCCTTCAGATCTCAAGAAATCACTTACACGCTGTGTCCTTGGGGAGAGTTTTTCTGATCATGTAGATGAGATTACCCTGAAAACAGTTCTAGAGCAACCTCCAAAGACATGCATTTCCTAGACCCAGCAAGAACGTAAATTCCAAAACTACTGAAAGAAAAGGAATGCCTCTAACTTGAAGCTGTACCTCCTCCCTCCAAGAGAAATCAACTTTTCTTCAGTAACACAAATATGTCAATCAACGAGATGCATCACTTCATCAAACTTTATAACAATTTGATTTTGTTTGGGCATTTTAAAAATTTCAATATATGCAAGAGCACACTAAGCTTCCAGAGGGGTAATCCCTACAGTCATTTGCTTTAGGCAATTTGCCCAACGTCACATGGCTGGACAATGATGACTTTGGCCTTCAAAGCCAGTGGTCTTATTCCACCAGCTGTCTCAAAGAGATGTCAGTGGGAAGAGAGAAGATGTGAAGAGTCCTGCTAATTTAAACTCTAGGGTAACATTCCATTGCTTTTGTCTTTTTTTTTTTTTTTTTTTTTTTTGCCAAACCACAATACTCAGCTTTCTTGTCCAGCACACTGTGAGTCATTGTTGGATTTCCCAGCTCTCTCTCCACTGTGACACAGTCTGTTGAGGACATTGTTTTGGCTGGATGGGGATGTGTGTACAAAAGGTACCACCTGCCGCCAAGTCTTTGCCTTTGCTGGGTCTATTGCAGCTCTTGACCTGAATGTGGCTCATGTCCACAGGTCCCTCCCCAGAATGCCTCACATGTTTTCAGCAATAGCAAAGGAAAGAACATGAGTTCCCCACTATCTGGGTAAACACTTAGAAACACCAAAACATTGAAGTAGACTGAGATGCCTGAAAAGAAGTGAGTTTACGGTGTTTTCCTGGTAAATAATAATGTAAGCTATTAACACTGCATTATTACTGTGTTAATCACTACTATTTGTTTTTATTTCAAAATACTAAGGAGGAACAAATGTTTTTGTTGCAGAGATATTTTGTATAAGGCTTAAATCGGGGCTTTTAGCATGCCCGTCACCAGAATATTATTCATTGTACCTGATAGGCAAGTTTTTAGCCTCCATCCCCTACCACTCTTTCCCCTTCCTTGTTTCCAATTACCTTTACCTCTCTTCGTGCCTATCGTTTAGCTCCCAATCATTGGAGAGTACATGTGGCGGTTTTTTTTCCATTCTTTAGACAATTCACTTAGGATATTGGTCTCCAGTTCCATTCAAGTTGCTGCAAAAGACATTTCATTCCTTTTCATAGCTGAGTAGTACTCCATGGTATACATATACCATATTTTCTTTATCCACTTATGAATGGTGGGCACTTAGACTAATTCCACATCTTTGTAATTGTGAATTGTGGTGCAATAAACATTCAAGTGCAGGTGTCTTTTTGATAAAATGACTTCTTTTCCTTTGGGTAGATAACGAGTAATAGAATTGCTGGGTTAAATGGTTAAGTATATATTCATTTCTTGGAGTAATCTCCAGACTGTTTTCCATAGAGGTTGTACTAATTTGCAGTCCCATCAACAGTGTAGAAGTGTCCCATTCTCTCTGCATCCACACCAGCACCTATTGTTTTTTGACTTTTTAATAACAGCCATTCTGACACAGATAAGTTGGCATCTGACTGTGGTCTAATTTGTATTTCCCCAATGATTAGCAATGTTGAGAATTTTCTTGGCCGTTTGACTATCTTCTTTAGAAAAACTTCTGTTCTTTCACCCACTTTTTAATGGGGTTGTTCATTTTTTGTTTGAGTTATTTGCAGATTCTGGATATTAGCCATTGGGTTTATAGTTTGTGAATATTTTCTCCCATTCTGTAGGTTATCTATTTACTGTGTAGATTATTTCCTTTGTTGCGAAGAAGCTTTTTAATTTAATTAAGTCCCATTTATTTATGTTTGTTGTTGCTGTGATTACCATTGGGATCTTCTTCATAAATTTCTTCCCTATGACTAAAAGAGTTTTTCCTGTGTTTCTTCTAGAATTTTCATGCCTTACATTTAAGTCTTTTATCCATGTTGAATTAATGTTTTTTTGAGTGGTGAGAGATATGGATCCTGATTCATTCTTCTGCATGTGGCAGTACAATTCTCCCAGTACCATTTATTGAATAGGGCTTCTTTTACTCCAATTACACTAACTGCAGTGAGGAAAGGTAACTTGATACCACTTAGCTCTTTAAAAATCATTGAATCCATGAATATTACAATAATTTGTGTAACTAAAATCCTCCTTCATTAAGACAGGAAGGAAAATTAAATAGTTATTTCTTTAAACTGAAAGAATTATTTTAAAAAGTTATACATAAAAATAGTTCTTCTCCAAAGCACTTTAGAACTTGTGACTAAAAGTTTAGATTTTTCCCACTTAACTTGTAATAAGAGCAAATAATATATTCTAGAGGAAAACCAGTTCTTCAAAACTATTTCTTATGTACTCACTGAAGAGTTGTCTATAAATCTTGCTGGTTAATTTTTTTTTAATTATCTGGCATTTCAAACCCATAGCTTTGTCTTTATTATATGACTTTCGTGCTCCCTTCTAACTTCTTAAGAATGGATGTATTCATTCATTTTGTTTGTCTTTCAATAGACATTTATTGATCATCTGCTATGTGCCAAGCAATATATTATGTCACATTTCTAAAAGTAAATCATAAGCTGCAAACTGTGTTGATTCAGAGAACATTAAGTATACACTATCTCTAAGACATCATGCAAGGTACTGCAGACACAGGGAAAAATATATTACACTTCAAAAGAAAAATGTCTATAATCTGAAGATTACAAAGAAATGGTGATTCTATACCTCAATTCAAACCACAAAAAGTTTTTCAAAAATGACTTCTACATATTTATCAGTTGAAATATATACACAGCTGTATGGTGTGCATATGTTGAGTGTTGAAAAGACATGCTCTCACACAGAGATTCTCTACTTTTTAAACTTTTGACCCAGCAATCATGCTATCAAAGAATCCAAGTCCTACGATGAATAAACTGGTAGGCTATTTTTCCTGGGATAAACATCTAAATGTATTTATGTGTATTCTGTTAAAGTCAGTATTTGTTTTTGAAGCCCTGTGCCCCTTACTAAACTGTTTTAAGAAATCAAACATAAAAATCTCATTTTTTAAATCAAAAAAAAGGGTATTTATTGGTTCACATAACTGAAAGGTCCAGGGATGTATTGGCTTCAGGCATAAGTGGATCCAAGGGCACAAATATTGTTATGAAGACTCAAAAATCTCATTTCTTCTCTGAGGACCATGCACCAATCCAGAGAGCTATGCCATAACTGCAGATTGAACTCCCCACTGATCCCCACAGCCCTAGACTTCTGAATCCATCTAATTTGAACACTATTCAAAACCGTACCCCAACACCTGTCCCACAAGTACATGTTTTTCACTTGGTGGGCACTCAATGACTATATCTTGAATGAATGGCAAATGAATAGATATTACCATTTATGACTGACACAGTATATACTAAAGCAGTTTAAAACTTGTGTCATTCCAAGATGAAGTAGCATGAATCTCTGTCTTATTCATTATTATACAAGTGAAATCAAAAATATGCTTAGCCAAAAGAATGTCTGCTGAGCAATTGGTTTGCTACTTGGATTCTGCAAAACATATGTCGTAATGGCCCAAGGGTAGTCTAAGTGGCATTTCAGGAGTCTTTGCATATGATTTTTATTTTTCATTGTCCTTACCTTCTCTTAAAAGCATGACTGATAGCTGTTCCTTGTGATATCTTGGCATTTAAGTGTTGTTTTATCTATTTTTTATAACTAAGCTTATACCTGCTAAGTGTAATTTTTGCTTTACATAACATAAAAAAAATCTATGATATGATACCCCATGAACTAACAAGAATGGCTGGAGCAAAGACAAGAAATCTTTTAAAAGGAATGTTCACATTAAATACTTTGGATAGGTAGGACTTCTGGGGATTTTTCTTTAATACTACAAAAGTACAGCATTTCTGTTTTCAGAAAAAGTTTATTTCAGGTTTATACTGAGGTCGTCAAAAGTCATATTACATAAGTAAGGGCTTAGTTTGTACATTAGTATTTTACATCTTGGAGTCTTACTAAATCCTTTTTTGATCAATCTGATATTAAACAGATCTATATTGATTTATTTTACACTTGTTTATGGTATTTATTTTGATATGCTAGGATTAAAAGCCAAATTAACAAGTGTAATCAATTTTCTTAGTGATAAAGAAAAGTCCTCTCGTACCGTTAGATACATTCATCTAGGGATAAAAATCTTAAGTGAAGATGTTGTAATAAATGGATCGATTTATTCAATCACTGGGCATAAAAACATCAGCCCTGGGAAAGCATTTTCCTCTAAGAGCTTTAGCTCCCAAGTTTCACTTACGTGGCACCAAATGATTTGCATTTTTAGAGAAATTTCATGTCTACAGTGAGCCCCAATGAAAACATGAATAAATTGCTTTTTTTTCCTTTTTCTGACTTTATGAAGCTGAATCCATTAGGGGTTGAGTCAAAGTATAATGAAATAAAGGCAACAACTTACATGATAGAAATCTGAATTAAGGTTCTCACTCGTCCAAGCTCAGTTGTCATGGTCCACATGTCAGATTAGTGGTTTTCAGGGAGATCCCTTGGGTATGTGGCTATATTTTTAACTGCTGCATTAGAAATAGTCTCTAAAAGACAAGAAATTAAATAGACAAATAACGATTAAGGACTAAGTAGGCTTGCTGCTGCAGTTCTTGCCACAAAGTCAAATAAATCAACCTCTCCAAGCCTAACACAATACACTTGCCTGGGAGGCTTTCTTATTACTCATCTTTCTCCTTCTGAATTCATCGAAGTGAGAATGAGTACAGATGTTATAAGCATGGGCTTAAGATCCAAATTAACCGGGGTGTGAATCTCCAATGAACCAGTTATCAGCTATCTGATATTGAGCAAGTTAATCTCTCCAACTTTTGGTTTCCTTGTCTACGCAACAGGAATATAATACCTAGAGCATAGGGTGGTTGAGAGAGTGAATGTCAATCTTCATTAAATCAAAAGAACAATCCTAAAATTCATATGGAACCACAAAAAGTCTTGAATAGCCAAGATAATCATGAGCAAAAAGAACAAAGCTGGAGGCATCACACTACCTGACTTCAAAATACACTGCAAAGTGATAATAATTAAAATCTCATGATACTGGCATAAAAATAGAATACTTATCAAATATCCCAAGAATGGAAAAATAAGCACCACATGTACTCACCAGCAAATTGGTTTCACCGATCAACACCTAAGTGCACATATAAGAATAACATTTACTGGGCGTCGGGAAGGTGGGGGGGGAGGAGGGAATGGGTATATACATACATAATGAGTGCAATGTGCACCATTTGGGGGATGGACACGCTTGAAGCTCTGATGGGGACAGGGGGAAGGGCAACATACGTAACCTAAACATCTGAATCATGCCGAAATAATAAAAATTTTTAAAAAATAGACTTATCAAACAATGGAACAACATAGATAGCCTAGAAATGAACCCAAGCATGTATGGTCAATTAATTTTTGACAAAGTGCCAAGAATGCACAATGGGAAAAGGACAATCTTTTTAATATACGATGTTGGGAAAACTGGATATCCATAAGCAGAAGAATGAAATTTGACCCTTATCTCACACCATATACAAATTCAATTCAAAATGGATTAAAGACTTAAACATAAGACCTGAAACTGCAAAACTACTACAAGAAAACAGAGGGAAAAAACTATGTGCCAACAGTCTGGGCAACGATTCTTTAGATTTGATCCCAAAAATGCAGGCAACAAAAGCAAAAATAGACAAATGGTATTATATCAAAACAAAAGCTTATGCAGAAACAAGGAAACAATTAACAGTGAAGAGACAACCTATGGATTGGGATAAAATATTTGCTAGCCATACATCTGATAAAGGATTAATATCTAAAATATACAAAGAATTCAAACAGCTCTAAAGAAAACAATCCAATTTATATTAATAAAGAGACATGAATAGATATTTTTCAAAAGAAGACATACAAATTGCCAACAGATATATGAAAAAAAACATCCAGCACCACTAATTAAATTAGGGAAATGCAAATTTAAAAAATGAGATATCAGCTCATGCCTATTTAGAATGGCTATTATCAAAAAGAGAAAATATAATAAATGTTGGTGAAGGGTGAAGAAAAGGGAACCCTTGCACACTGTTGGTGGAAACATAAATTAGTACAATCATTATGGAAATCTGTATGGGGGTTCCTGAAAAAACTAAAAATAAAATTATCATATGATACAATAATCCCACTTCTGGGTATTTACCCAAACATTTGAAATCGGTTTGTCAGATGTCTGAATGCCCGTGTTCATTGCAGCACTATTCATAATAGCCAAGTCATGGAATCAACCTAAGTGTCCATCAACCACTGAATGAATAAAGAAAATCTGATACATACACACACACACACACACACACACACACACACACACGCACGCACACACGAATAATGTTTGGCCTTAAAAAAGAAAGAACTTTGTCATTTGTTACAACATGGATGTAACCGGAGAACATTACGCTAAATGAAATAAGCCAGGTACAGAAAGATATATATCACAAGTTCTCATTCATATGTGGAATCCAAAACAATCAAACTAAAAGAAGCAGAGAGTTACCAGAGGCTGAAAGAATGGAGGAAATGAGAAGACTATGGTCAGTGGTTACAAAGCCTCAATCGGACAGGAGGAATAAGTTTTATTTTCTTTGAGATATATTGAACAGGATGGTGAATATAGCAAATAATAATTTCAAAATCTCTAAGAGAATAAATTACAAATGTTCTCGCCACAAAAAAAATGATGAGTATTTGAGGCGAAGGATAGGCTAACTTAGCATGATCTAATTATTCCACGTTATATTCAGGAATCATAACATCACTCTGTACCACACAAATATATACAATTATAATTTGACAATTTACAATTAAAAGATTAAAATTAAATAAAATGCTAACCACATTCCCTCCTACAAAATATGTTCTCAATCGATAGAAACAAATTTTGTTTTTACTTATGATCTGAATGTTCCAACTAAACAAAAGACAAGCAGCTACTACTACTCTTTTTACTGAGCTGCTACTTTGCTTCTACATTAAATAAGTATAAATAGGAGTAAAGTTATATAAAACAATGATTCTCAAACTTTAATGAGCAAATGAGTCAATCTGGGGTTCTATTAAAATGTGGGTTCAGATTTACTGGGTCCGGAGAGGGGCCTGAAATTCTGCAACAAGCTCCAGGTAACGCTGATGCTGCAGGTTGGAGAGCGTACTTTGAGTAACAAACATGTATCTGCATGTGTCTACCTGGAAATGGCGATTTATTTCAAATTTTATTTCTCACTTTCATTTTTTTAAATAGACCCATTCATTCTTATAAAAATTAAAAAGGCAGAGTACCTCATCCCGGATCTAGAAGGTTTTGATTTTTGGTTTTGGTGAAGGAATTGTTTTGTTTTTTCAAGAAAGATATATTTCTAGGAACTATTAATACTTTGCTGCTGACAAGATACATATATATTCATCTTATTATATTTGAACTGGATTTTGTATATTTACAGCATCTTCTTGGAAATCTCAACATACATCAGAAAATTCCATTTTTATAAAAACATTAATTTTCACATCTCTGGATTATTCATTAAAAATATCATCTCCTAGGTAATGGATGTGTTTTTTGTGTTTTTTGGTGTAGATTGTGGATGTTTTCAAAGATATATATTAGTACTTATCTCCAAACTCTTCAAGTTTTATAAATTAAATATGCATAGCTATTATTATGTCAATCATACCTCAAAGAAGTGATTTTTTAAAAAAGCATCTCCGTATAATCCTCTGTTCTAAAATAATCTGTCAATGAAAAGAACACAAACGTGGAGTTTGTGTATTTTCCAAACTGTTACTTTTATAAAGGGATGAAAAAAAAATCCAAACCTATTTATCAGCATTCAGTTTCATATCACACATATTATGCTTCACATATTTTGGCAAAGAAAAATTAAACTTCGGGAGTGATAATGAAATGGTTATTGCTTTGAATTCATTAACTTACCCCTGAGCCTCCAATCAGGGAAACATATGAGAAGGATAAATTTTCTTTTTTTTTTATTTTAAATGAATTTAATTTTATTCAGCAATATTCAAAAGGATATTGCATCCATGACAAGTAATCAGTGAAAAATCTGAGAAATTAAAACAGTTCTTTTTTTTTAATTTCAGAATATTATGGGATTATAAACATTTTGATTACATGAATTACTTTTGTACAGTTTGAGTCAAAGTTATAAGTGTGCCCACACAGATAGTGTGCATTGTACCCACTGGGTGTGAATTTACTCATCCCTACCTCCCCCCACCTGCTTGATTTCTGCTGAATTTTACTACCATATGTACACGTGAGTGTTGATCATTTAATTCCAATTTAATAGTGAGTACATGTGGTGTTTACTTTTCCATTCTTGCCATACTTCACTTTGCATCTGTATTCATAAGGGATATTGATCTGTAGTTTTCTTTTGTTGTTGTTGTCGTATCCTCTTCTGGCTTTGGTATCTAGATGATATTGGCTTCATAGAATGAGTTGGAGAGGATTATTTCCTTCTCTATGTTATGAAATAATTTCTGTAGTATAGGTACCAGTTCTTCTTTGTAGGTATGGTAAAATTCGGCTCTGAAACCCTCTGGTCTGGGACATTTTTGTTGAGAGATTTTTTTTTTTATTGCTGCTTCAATTTCATTACTTGATATTGGTCTGTTCAGGAGTTCTGTTTCTTCCTGATTTGAACTAGGGAGGTTGTGTGTTTCCAGGAATTTGTCCATTTCCTCAATGTTTATGTTCAATTAATGTTTATTTAGAGATAGATTTTCTTATCCTTAGATTTGAGGAATGTTGATTTTCAAAATCTTGTTTTTTTTTTAACCAGAATACATAAAATGAGTATAAACTAAAATGTAAAAACAAAAATAATGACCAGCATACATCTTTAACTTATCACAGTCTACCTTCAAGTGACATTAGACCATTTAACACATAGAAGAAGATTCTTTTTTCCTTTCTAGTTGACACATAATAATTGTACATATTTATGAGGTACAAGGTGATATTTTGATACATGTATACAATGTATAATAATCAAATCAGGGTAATTAGCATATCCATCATCTCAAATATTTATCACTCCTTTGTGTTGTGAACATTCAAAATTCTCTCTTGTAGCTTTTATAAAAAGTAGAAATTTATTCTTTCCCCATTCTGGAGGCTGGGAAGTCCAAAGTCAAAGCACCACAGGTTGAGGCCTCGTCTCTCTGCTTCTAAGCTGTCGCCTTGAATGCCGAATTCTCTGGAGACAAGAAATGTTGTGTCCTCACACGGAAGAAGAGATGGAGAAAGAGAGAGGGGGGAACTCACTCTTTTAGCTTTTTGAAAATATATAATAAATTACAGTTCACCATATTCACCCTACAGTGCTACAGAACATCAGAATTCATTCCTTCTATCTAGCTGTAATTTTGTATCCATTAACCAACCTCTTCCCATCCTCCTATCCTCTACCCTTCCCAGCCTCTAATACCCACAATTCTACTCTGTTACCTGAGCTCAAGTTTTTTTAGCTCCCACATATGAGTGAGAACATGCGGTATTTATTTTTCTGTGCCTGACTTATTTCACTGAACATAAAGTCCTCTAGGCTCACCCATGTTGCCATAAATGACAGGCTTTCATTCTTTCATTTGGCTGAATAGTATTCCATTATCTATAAATACCACATTTGCTTTACCCATTGTTCTGTTGATAGACACTTAGGTTGATTCTAAATCTTAGTTATTGTGAATAGTATGTCAGTAAATATGGGATGCAGGTATTCCTTTGCTATGTTCATTTCCTTTCCGTTGAATAAACACTGCGTAGTGGGATTGCTAGATCATACGATACTTATATTTTTAGTTTTTACTGTTTGTTTTTTTTTTTTTTTGAGACAGAGTCTTGCTCTGTTGCCTGGGCTAGAGTGCCGTGGCGTCAGCGTAACTCACAGCAACCTCAAACTCCTGGGCTCAAGCAATCCTTCTGCCTCAGCCTCCCAAGTAGCTGGGACTACAGGCATGCACCACTATGCCCGGCTAATTTTTTTTATATATATATATTGTTAACTATCCAGATAATTTAATTTCTTTCTATTTTTTGGTAGAGACGGGGTCTTGCTCTTGCTCAGGCTGGTCTTGAACTCCTGACCTTGAGCAATCCACCCGCCTCAGCCTCCCAGAGTGCTAGGATTATAGGCGTGAGCCACCGCGCCCAGCCAGTTTTTACTATTTTTTATAGTGACTGTACTAGTTAATATTTCCACCAACGGTAACACATAGCACAAGAATAAATCTTACAATAAGATACTTCCATTTCTTCCCTACTCACCTTTGCAAATCATTGTACATTTTACCTTTACATACACTACAAATCCCACAAATATTATTACTATCTTTGTTTAAATATTTAAATATCACCTAAAGAAATATAACAATTTAAAAACCCTTTTATATTTACACATTTATTTACTATTTCTGATGCTCTTCATTTCTTTGTATAGATCCGAATTTTCATCTGGTGTCATTTTCCTTCATAATTTCTTAAAATATTTTTTAATTCTACTTCTGCCTTCTCCCATATCGCCAATAACATATATATTAGGCTGCTTATGAGCTTCCCTACAGCTCATTGATAATCTGCTCATCTTTTTAACTCTTTTTCTTTCATCATTTTATTTTGAGTTTTCCAACTACTCTGTCTTCAAGTTCATTAATGTTTTCTTTTATTTTAACTTTCCATGTCTCTATTTAACATTATTACTGTCTAAAATACAGTTATAATTACTGTCTTAATGTCTTTGTTTCTAATTCTAATAACTCAGTCAATTTTAGGTTAGTTTTGATTAATTGATTTTTTTCCTCATTATGCTTTTTTGCATGTTTTTGAATTTATATCAGACATTGTGGAATTTTACCTTTTTGGGATGTTGAATAGTTTTGTATTCCCATCAATATTCTTGAGCTTTGCTCAAGATGCAGTAAAATTACCCAGAAACAGTCTGATCTTTTCAGGTCTTGCTTTTAAGACCTGTTAGTGGGAGTCAGAGCCAGGTTTAGTCTATAGATAACTATTCCCCACCTCTGAGACTAGACCATTCTGAGTACTCTACCTTGTGCCCCATAAACTATGAAGTTTTCCAATCTGGTTGGCAATGCAAAGCAGTATTCCCCAGCCTTCTGTGGACATCATATACACTTCATTTACATCCTTTGGAGATTTTCTTTCCCTGGCCTCAGGTAGTTTTCTCACACACATGCTCTGATCTGGACTTGGGCTAATACTTGAGGTTGACTTCTACAGATCCCCATAATTCTCACCCTATGTAGTTCTCTCCTCTCTGGCACACTTGTTTCAGTTAGTTTTGGCTGCTATATTGCCTGTGTAAATAACCATAGACTGGGTGGACTAAACAACAAACATTTTTTTCCCATAGTTCTAAAGGCTGGGAAATCAGAGATCAGGGTGCTAGCATGGTCAGGTTCTGGTGAGAGCCATTTTGGTAGTTTGCAGATAGATTCCTTCTTGCTTGCTGTATCTGCACATTGTGAAGCAATCATATTTCTTGTGTCTGTTCTTATAAGAGTACAGGTGCATTCATGAGGACCCCACCTTCATGATCTAATTACCTCCCAAAGACCTCATCTCCAAATACCATCACACTGGAAATGAGGCTTCAACATATGAAATTTGGGTGGACACAAATGTTCAGTCCACAATAACACGAGTTGCAAACTCTATTTGCCTTGGTCTACCCAGACTCTCAGCTCTATCTTCTTAACTCAGGAAGTCTGGAGGGCTTCTTCTCTGAGCAATGGCTTGGAAACTTACTCAAGAAATTAAGCTAGGGATAATTGTAAGGTTCATATTGTTTGTCTCCTGACTTTCAGGAATCACTGATTTTTGTGGTCTGATGTCCAGTGTCTTCAAAATCATTGTTTCATATATTTTCTTTGGGTTTTTGGGGTCAGAAGGGGTGCTTCAGGAAACAGGGTAATCTGATTTCTTTTATTCTATCTTGGCTAGAAAAAATGCATAATTTGTTATGTAGCAACAATAGGAGAAACAAAAAGAACTATATAAAGATGTAAACACTGCCTTTATTTCTCTTGAGAAAGTATTTAGTGTCTGAACAGATTAATAGACCTGAATCTGATAGTCTCAATAAAAGTTTAGACATTCAGAAAAAGAAATTGAAAATAATTCTGCATTAATATGGTATCTTCAGTGCTTCATCCAGGTCTAGTTCCATTCCATTTATTCAAGATAATAGTGCTTAAGGAAAAAAAGAGTCTGTAATTTTGAGTTAGAATATACTTCTAATCCCCACATAAATTTTAATGGGCTTCAAATATTAATAAAAGCCCTTGGATGGGAATTACTATATACCAGAACCCATAATATGAAATAACACATGTCAATTTTTGACACTTAAGAGAGTCCACCCAAACTTGAAAGATGCCTCCTATCTTAAAAGTTTATATCTTGATTGTTACACTCATCAGCTCGAGAATTACCATATCATGATTTCTACTTCAAAACACACATAGAACAGGTTAACTTTGTGTTTGTTCATGATAAAAGGTAGGAAAATATTACCAGGAAAACTCACATATTTTTCGATAGAGTGAGTTTAACTCTATAATCTCAGGCTTTGATTCATAAAATATTTACTAAAGATGATAAGTGCCATGAATGGCAAACCATTATTGTGAAGGAGGAGGCGGGGGGAGTAGGGAGAAGGAGAACAACAAAGAGAAAAGGGAAGGAAAAGAGAAACACCAAATCATATGTCAACATCAAATACGTTGATGCTTAAAGCACACTTCACGTGACTGAATTTTTGCTAAAAGACAGCATTTGCACTTTGTGATTATTATATGCTGTTCTCCCCACCACCACGCATACCTCCCTACAGACACACACAAGATCAGTTGTCTACCTGCTCTGCCCTTTGTCCCAGGAGACTGACTTCAGACTGCATCACGCAGGCTCACTTGCCTTCTGGCTTCCTGGTATGGATTTAGCCAAAGAGAGTCACCAACAGATCAGAGGTTAGGAGAGTGGAAAGGTTAGGATATCATTCCTCTGACCCTCACTTCAGCTCAGTTCTGACAGCTATGACATTCTACAAGTACTGCTTCTAGATTCTATTGGGTGGTTCCTTTTTTAATCTCTGTCTCTCACTCAACATCCAATGTCGCCATTCTCTCTACTTACCCTTCAGGCCCAGGGGGTGACAATGGTTTGGTTTCCCTCTATTGCTACTCCTCTGGGTGCCTCAACATCCCCTGTTAGATCCTTAGCCCTGTTCTTGTCTCTTAACAGTTCCTTCATTAAAGTCTCTTTAAAATCCCAGTTGAATGTGCCATCTGTTTCCTCCTGACTGATACCCACTCCTCTATTGTGAGTGTCAAGCTGGGTAGCTAAAGGCAAGCAAGTACGAGAAATATTAGGAAATTTCCACTTGCTGAGAAGTTCAGTTAATTAAGAATACAGTGCTAATGAGGCCAAAATTAGTGTCTGGCTGTGCCCCAGGATCACAGCCTGTATCCCTGACCAGCAATTTAAAGCACCAGCAGTTACAAGGAAGACCATGCCAAAGAGTACACATGAGTCTATGCAGTTCATCACCACTTCTGGTAACATGATTCAAGGACTAGCTGTTCCACTGAGATAGCTTCAGAGTCATCTTTGTTTCCAAAAGACAGCTTTTGTAATGTGATTCTAATGAAAATTTTACATGTTTATTTTAAATAATAAAGCCATACCTATTAATATCTTTTCCAAAGATAAACTTTCATTTCATTACTTATTCATGGCTAATTCATAATAAAATAGGTTAAAAGTCAACTTTCCATAAATATGCCTTATATTGGTAATGGGATTCTGGGTTTATAAAAATATATACTTAACTCATTAAAATTCTTCAACTATTGCAATTAAATGAATGAAACTATACAACCATTATGTAAAAAATAAACAGTTAAATTTTCTTATTTATTTTTTGGAAGCAATTTTCTGACTATCAAATGTGAATGACAAATTTTCAGTTTATATATATATTTCTCCCAAATAAAATTTTTTTCTCTTCAGTACAGTGGTCTTGTAAAATAATATTGAAATTAGGCCATTGTACATATACTATTTTATATTAATATTGATATACTGGATTTCTTCCATGGTGTTAATTTCATGTGATTTAAATACATAGTGGGGAAGATAGAAACTTATATTCCCTTTTCATAAGTCAATTTCTGAGACTCTTTACTATCAGTGAGAAACAAGTAGTATTTTTATGAAAATTGAATCTGTGACTTTAAGTACAACATGCTGAAATAAAAAACAAAATATCCCATTGTTAATAATGGCATAACACTAAGAACACCCATAAGAGATGAGCATTTTTTATACACAGTATTTATTCTTGATCAGTTACATAAAACATAATCTGAGTTTCATTTTTTAACAAAAGCTTTTGAATCATTTTGAGAAGGTCAACAAAAAACACAGTCTTTTAATATTAGGTGATCAACTTTTTGACAATGGCAGGACTAGCATAGCTAATGGAATAATAGCCTGCAGGGTCCAGCTAAATATGATATACGAATGTAATCAACCCCTCTGATGACTATTCAAAAGTAATCCCTTTAGCTTTGAACTGTAACATATATTTCAACAAGGCAAAAACCATATGAAGAAATTCTCTGCAGACCACACTGATACAATACAGCCTTCATATCCTGCCCTCTGCATTTGCTGCTTATAGTGAGTTTTAAATTTGCGGTAATGACTACTGTATATTCATATGAGCATACAACAATACTTTTGATTTGTTGTGGAAAGGTTGAATCCATTACCAGAGGTCTAGACCATAAACTCTGACACAACCTTTATAAATGAGTTATTATTTACCCTTTTTTAGAGTATGGCCACTAAAAATGTTTTGCATGCCAAAATTATAAAATTTCATTCACCTTTCCCATCAAACTACCAGGTAATGTCGCTTCCATTTCAATTCATACTCCTCCTCCACAGATAACATTTTTTAAAATTTTGTTTATTATTTCATTGTTTTCAAATAAAGGGATGAGATGATGGATTTGTAGCAATTCAGCATTTGCTGGCTTATTCCATTGCTTTAGTAGAATATAAGCTAAGTGGTAGTATAAATAAGATCCTTTTGTTCCTACTTGACAGAATCTACTATTTGAAAGTCTTTACTATTAGCAACAGAGAAGTGGTAATTTCTTCTGAAATGTAGATAATATAAGCAAATATCACACTTCAACTTTTTATTGGTTCTGGCCTCTCTTGCTGGAATGATATTGATCCCAGTCTTCCACTTCCTTGCAGTCCTATAGACCAAACATCTCAAACCACACCTTAAATCAGACCCACACTACATAACCTAGATTAGCATCAAAATGAATACTTTTGCAATGATGAAATCAATGGTCAACAAATCCTGTAGTGCTCACCTTGTTCAGAAGTATTGGAACACGCGAATGATGATTTTAAATGTTCTCTTATGTAAAGTAACCATTGCTAAGGTTCCCTAGCACAGTGTGTGTAGTCATCTTTTATTTAAACTAGTAGCTGTGGCCCAAGTTGAATAGAAGAGTAGAGGCAGATATAGCTATTCTTCTCAGAGAATCTACTTGGGAAATAGTCCACAATATAAGTCGCCTTTCCTCAACATCTGGGGAATGAATGCCAAATAATTATTTGAGACAAGTCAGGCATAACTGCAAATGTGAGAAATCCGAGAAAGACTTCTGCAGCTTACGAGATACTGTTACGTCCTGCCAAGCCAAAGGGAAGGCTGAGTTCAAGACATTAGATAGTATAAAATAGACATTAGGATTTTAGGATATTTCTATACATTGGAATGCAATGAAAAATATTAAAATGAAAAGCCCAAGGTAGTTCTTAACCTAAAAGAATAATAGAACATATTAGTTAAGATAAAGGTTAAGCTCCTATTGCAAAGAGTCCCAAAAGTACAGTAGTTTAAGAATATGAAAGAGTATGAAAGCTTGTTTCTCCCTTAATCCTGAAATAAGCAGTCTACATTTATGACATAGCTTCACAGATGTTCAGGAGGTGATGGCTTTCTCGTTGCTCTTTCGTCCCCTAGGGCAGGGCTTCTCAATCTCACACTATTCAAATGGGCTGGACAATTTTTTGTTGGGGAGCATGCAAGGAATGACTGTCACGTTGTGTGCATTGTTGGATGTTTAGAAGCATCCCTGGCCTCTACTCTTTAGAGCTTAGTAGCACTTCCTCATACCAGTTATAACAATCAAAAAATGTCTCCAGACATTTTCCTGCAGGTGAAACCACCCCTAGTTGAGAACCACAGCCTTAGGGTGTTGTCATTGTCTGTATGGTAGAATCCAAATGATAGGGTAATTGTTCAACGTTCAAGATTAAAGAAAAGGGAAAGTTCAAGGAGATCCAGAAGCAGTATATAGTCATGTGACACATTTCTGTCAATGATGGATCACATATGTGATGGTGGTTTCATGAGACTGTAATGGAGCTGAAAAATTCCTATCACCTAGTGATGTTGAAGCCATAGTAACATTGTAGTGTAATGCATTACCTTTTCTATGTTTAGATAAAGAAATACTTACCATTGTTTTACAGTTGCCTACAGTATTCAGTATAATCACATGCTGTACAGGTTTGTAGCCTAGGAGCAATAGGCTGTACCATATAACCCAGGTGTGTAGTAGACTATACTGTCTAGGTTTGTGTAACTACACTCTATGATGTTCACACAATGAAGAAATTGAATCCCAATGCATTTCTCAGAGTGTATACCTACCAGTATGCAGTACACGACTATATATCACTTCATCCACATTTGTTGCTGAGAACTTAGTGACATGACTTCAACTAATAGTTCTTTGCTGATGGGGAAGATTTAGTAGACAGCATAAACATCGATGAATGAGAGGCAGAAGGAATTACTGAAGCCATGTCTTGTGTAGGCAAGAGGGGATGAGATATCTAGTGAAGAAGTAGAGGGGTTGGCCTTAGAGAGTTCACTGATGGTAGCAGGAGGGAAGACAAAGTATAGAGAATACAGAAGCAGGCAGGTGAGTAACTCTTGCTACAGAGCTTGTGGAAGTTTTTCCCTACTGTCTTTTATTTCCTCTATGAAACTGGAAAATATATCATCAACTGAGATCAAAGATACAAGTGGAGGGCTGAAGGTTTGAGGAAATAGAAGAAATAGTTAAATAGTCATCTAGGGGAATGGAAGAATGAGTGGACTGGGAATGTTTAATAAAATGGCCTGAATATATTAAGGGTCCACCTACTGTTTGTGGTCATGAAGTTAAAGCAAGGCCTCTCAGGCCGGTTATATATTTTCTCCAGCTATATTGAGCTACATAGTGCAGGAGAGGAACGGGCAGACAGTTGGATTTAACTAGGGTTATAGTTTTGCCAAGTGAGAATGACAAAGTGGGAAAGAAGAATTTGGGGCTGTAGGCAAGGGAGTGGGAAACTATGGAATTTAAATTGTGTGATAAAGGGAGACGACATGAAAATGAGAAGGAACAGTAAAAAGATGGCAGGACTGGAGGTCCCAGTACAGTGGAAGGATTGCTGGGGTTGAGGTACTAGAGGGAGCAATATGGAAAGAGCAAAGGTGACAGTCAAGTAGTTGATTGCAGCAACTGAGCTTGGGGGGGGGGGTTGCAGTTACCGGTAATGACAAAGTCTAAGTATGACCAGAAAAATTAATGGCTGAAGTAAGGGATAGGGTGAGATCTAAGAGAACAGGAGATCGAGAAATTACAGCTTAAGAGTGGAATGATCTACATGTATATTGAAATTGCTAAATTGAGAAAGTACCTGTAAAGTGACAAGGAGATAATGATAAAATCAACAGAGAATGATTCCAGCCATAGATAGATCACAATAGTGACAAATGGTTGATTGTATAATATGATAATATGAGTTTTAGGAAGGGAAAGAGGGAGGACAAATGTCTGAAAGAACAATAGGGAGGAAGGAGGACACCTACCCATCTCCAGAGCCAGTAGTAAGAAGACAGATAACAAAAGGAAAAATGAGTTTCTGAGCTGGTTGTATCTTCAGAGGAGAGCCAGGTTTCTGTTAGAGCAAAAAAGTAAAAGGAATCTCAGAAAATAGGGTGAGGATATAGGTTATTTTGCAAAACAATGGACCAAATATTCCAAAGGGTACAGTGGAAATGTTTCAGGAGTTGCAGTGGGTGGGAGATGGGAACAGAATAGGAAATGCCGAGAGTCTTATAAAAATAAAATACAGAAAATAAGAAGAGGTACCTGACTGGGGCCTGTTCTAAGCAGGAATAAAGAGCATCTTATTAGATTAGTTCCAGTAGATTTAAATCAAGAATTAAAGGACAGATAAGAAAGTTAAGTAACAAATTAACATGGCTATTTATATATTATATATAAACTTTCCATATTTGACCTTATCATTTAGATACTCTACATTGTTCTCTAAATGAATTTTCCTTTTGAATATTGTTTTAACAAGTCATCTCATCCCTGAAGTTGGACTTTCCAGTAGTCATTTTATTATAGCATAAGAATTCTGTGGGATAGGAATCTGGGCAGGGCTTGGCTAGACAGTAATTGAGATCACTAAGTAGCACTCAGCTAACGGATGGGCTGATTTTGAGGGTCAAAGACAGCCCCGCTCACAGACTGGAGGCTTGCCTGGGATGGCTGGAAGGCTGGGCTTGGCTGGGACTGTCTTCCAGAGCATCTATACATGGCCTTTCCAGAGTGACCATCTCAAGGTGTTAGGACTTACGTAGTGACTTGCTTCCTCCAAAGCATATGAGAGAACTAGGTGAAGGCCACATAGACTTTTCTGAACTAGTCTCAGAAGTCATGTATTCACTTCCTCCTCATTCTGTTGATTACAAAAGATTCTTAAGGCTAGCCTAATTTCAAGAAGGGAATTAGATTCTGCTTCTTCATGGGGGATTGACAAGGTCATAAAGTAGAGGAATATACGGAGTGGGAGATACTGTTGTGACAATCTTTGGTCAATAGAATCTGCCCTGGTGATAAGGATAGATAGATATACTGGAAAAGGAATTCTCAGGTTCCAGTACAAAAGAATTATAAACTGTGTTCATGAAAAACTATTAAAATTTTATATCTTTTTTCTTTAGGAGAGTTTAGTAGTTCAACAGTAGAAGGTGTATCTCAAAATTCAGAATATTTGGAAGAACTCAGCAGGTATGATTAAATTAAGTTGAAAGTTTCTATTAAGTACTCACTTTGTGCAAGAAACTAATTATAATCTCAGTCTCCAAACACAAGAAGAGTAGTTTCATCCAGCACTTGAAAAGCTAATACTGAAACACTGATTTTTTTTTATTTCAGCATATTATGGGGGTACAGATGTTTAGGTTACATATGTTGCCCTTGCCCCCCCCACCAAGTCCAAATTTCAAATATGTACATCCTTCGGGTGGTGCGCATTGCACTCTTTGTGTATGCATATACCCGTCCCCTCCCCCCTCCCTCCTGCCCCCTCCCCCTGCCCAACATCCAATAGCTGTTATTGAAACACTGATTTTTTTAAAAATCACAGATTTACTTACAAATATCATATAAGGTTAAATGTTTTTAATCTTTAAGCTATGTCTGAAAATTATAAAAAGGAAAATATCTTTCAGAGCAAGTGTTTTTTTACTTTCTAGCCCAATATAAAAATTAATTTTATAATTTATTTTATTTCAGATTTCCAGATAATCAAAAAAAATGAAACTTAAAGCAGCTTTGACTCAACACTGAAGCAAGAAGAAATACATCATGTCACCTTAGACTTCGATATTTGTACTAAATAGGAACATGTTACAAATAATATAAGTAGAGTTATAATAAAACTATGATTATGTTTTCATTGAATTTTATACTGCACTATACTACTACGAGTTTAATACAAATCATCTAAATCTGTGAAAATTAAATATACCATAAGTGCTTAGAAATATGAGCAGTTATCTACAACATAAACTAAAACTTTTCCTCTTTTATCCACTACTCCACAGGAAATAGTGATATCATAGAATCAAAATGTAATTTGTTTCTAATGAGGAAATAAATACAAGCTTAAGGAAATCGCTCATGTTGAATCAATTCAGGATAATATTTACTAAAATTCCAGAGACACTTCAATATAGGTAGAAAGATTATAAGCAATGAAGACTACCACATTGATAAGTACTGCTCAAAACAGTTTGCTTTACCTGTGTAAAAGTATATTTTATGATACTTTTAGCTGATACGACATAATCAAACTTACCCATGTCAATTTAAGAAGTCTAAAAGAAAATCCTTCAGTCTTAGGACCCTTTTTAATATGTCTTGCAAATGAAAGAATACAGTTGCTACAGCAGAAATCGTTACATGTATAATTTCTGATGATCTGCAGGTCTAAGGGAATTCATGAATGAAGTACATTACCAACAATAAAGACTTTTATTCCCATTCCACCTTGGTCAGTATACACTTTAAATCTGGTTCCTTTGAATGCTCCATGATTGAAGGGTAGGGATTCACCCTGGAATACTACAATGTATGGAGTCATTCTACTCTCTACATAATAGTGAAACAGCAGCACTCTGCTCAAGGAGATAACTCAATGCATCAATGCAATGAGCGTGATCTAATGAAAATACCAAAAAACAATAGAAAAGGTATATGGGGGAAAAAAGTGTTTTTCTGTGTTGTTTATTCAATCAATAGAGCCAATTTTCACAGCATCTCTGATTCCTTAAAGATCTGCTGTAGTACCCATAGATTTCCATGGATTTTGTCCTAAAATTGGAATTAAAGTATGTTTCTCTTTTTAAAGTAACCCCAATTGTCTTCCTTCAGGCTTATAAAATATTGAGATGAAGAAAAAGGTTGTTAAGGAAGATCTCTGAGAATACACCTTCTATGGTTACCACCAGGTCTTTTTTTCCCAGAAATTTCATGAGTTTGCTAGGAAAATTCATTTAAAGGGGTGATATTGGTCAGGAACAAATAGTTCAATGAAACAGAAAAGATCATTCAGAAATAATCTAAATTATATATAAAAATTTAGTATATAATAAAGGAAATATTTCAAAACAATGGAAAAAGTTGTACTGTATAATGAATGTTCTGAGAACTTTGATTATCTCTACAAGAACAAAATTCATAATGTGTTTCCTATCTCACATCATCAGATCAAATTAAACTATAAATATGCCAGAATTAAACAGGAGGGACTGTTTCTCTAATCTTGGTTTGGAAAATACTTTCCTAAGCAAGAAATCAAATTCAGATGCATGATAACACCACTACGACCCATTGGAGTTGAAAAGATTGATAAAGTGAAAAACTCATTAAACAAAGTTAAAAGACAAATGACAGAGCAAGAAAAGAATTTGCAACAAAAAAAAGCTAATGCATGTAAAATACAGATAATTTCTGAAAAAAAGAAAAAGAAAAAGAGGAGGAGAAGAAGAAGAAAAAAGAAAGATAACCTAGTAAGAAAAAGGACAAAGGATATAAATAGGCAATTCAGGGAAGAAAAAATGCAAGTGATCAATGCATGTAGTAAAAAACGGCCACGCTGGAACACTCGTGTATTGCTGGTGGGAATATGAAATGGCACAGATGCTATGGAAAACAGTATATCAGTTCCTCAAAAAGGTAAATATAAAATTACCACATGATACAGCAACTCCAAACTAACCAATAAGAGATCATTCTACACTAATCAAGTTAACAAAAATTTAAAAGATTGAAAATATCTAGTGTGACTAGGGTTTAGGATTAAGGATACTCTGCTACAATGTGTATCCCCCAAATTCATGCGTTGGAAATATAATCTCCAAGGCAACAATGTTGGGAGGTGGAGCCTCCATCCTCACCCACAAGGTCTCCACCATCAAAAATGGATTAATGCCAATTATAAAAGGGCTTGAGGCTGCAAATTCAATCTCTTTCTCTCTCTTGCCCTCTCTTTGCCCTGCCATAGAATGACATAGCAAGAAGTCTACTGCCAGATGCCAGCTCCTCAATTTTGGACTTCCCAGCCTCCAGAACTGTGAGCCAATAAATTTTTGTTCCTTGTAAATTACCCAATCTGTGGTATTCTGTTACGGCAGCATAAAATGGACTAAGACACAACCTCATGTGCTATTTTTTTTTTTTTTTTTGAAACAGAGTCTCACTGTGTTGCCCGGGATAGAGTGCCATGGCGTCATCCTAGCTCACAGCAACCTCAAACTCCTGGGCTCAAGTGACCCTCTGCCTCAGCCTCCCGAGTAGCTGGGACTACAGGGATGCGCCACCATGCCCGACTAATTTTTTCTATATATATTTTTAGTTGTCCAATTAATTTCTTTCTAATTTTTAGTAGAGACGGGGTCTCGCTCTTCCTCAGGCTGGTTTCGAACTCCTGAGCTCAAACAATCCGCCCGCCTCGGCCTCCCAGAGAGCTAGGATTACAGGCATGAGCCACCGCGCCCGGCCATGTGCTATTAATAGGAGTAAAAACTGGTAAAGTTTTTTATGAGGTCAATTTGGCAGTACTTATCAAAATGTTAAAAATGTTAACGTTTCTACTGCTAGCAAAAAACTTTTTTTCAAAACTCTTCCGATAAGTGCATAAATATTTACATGTAAGGATGCTCATCACAGATCATCTGTAATATTGGGAAACTGGAACCATCTTGAATATTTATTAACTTGGGAATGGCTAATTAAATTATGATACATTCAGACTACAGTATAATATGTAGTCATTAAAAAGAGTGAGGTAAAGTTTAATGTACTGATGTGGAATAATGTCCATGGTATATTATTGAGGTAAAAGCAAGTTATAGTCATAGACCTAAACGTAAGAACTAAAACTATAAAACTTCTAGAAGAAAACATAAAATTGTTGTGACCTTAAGTTAAACAAAGATTACTTAGGAGACAAAGTTCACAAACCATAAAAGAAAAATTAATATAGTATCAAAATTTAAAATGTCTGCTCTTCTAAAGACAATGCTAAAATAAAAAGACAAGTCATAGACTGGTAGATAATATTTGCAAAATACCTATCTGATGCAGGACTTATATTGAGAATATGTAAAGAACTTTTACACCTCAAAGATAAGACAAAGAATGCAATTTAAGAAAGAGGCAAAATATTTGAACAGGCATTTCACCAAAGAAGATACACATATAGCAAATAAGCACATGAAAAAATCCTCAAGATTATTATTCATTAGAGAAATACAAATTAAAACCATAATGAAGTATTACTACACACCCACTGGAATGTCTAACATTTAAAAGTCCAACAATACCAAGAGCTGACAAGGACTTGGAGCAGCTGGAACTCTCTAAATCACTGATGGAAATGCAGAATTATTAATACGTGGCTGCTTTGGGAAACAATTCAGCAGTTCTGTTTAAACTTAAACAGATGCTGTATGACACAGCAACCCCACTCATAGGTATTTTCCCAAAAGAAATAAAAAACATATGGCCACACAAAGATCTACATATGAACATTTATAGTAGTTTTATTTATAATAGTCAAAAACTAGAAATAACCTAAATGTCCATGAATGGGCGAATGGATAAACAAATACAATACAATACAAAAAAATACAATTCAGCAATAACATGGAAGCAACTGCTGTCAAACGTGACATCGAGATGAATCTAAAGGCATTATGCCAAGTAAAAGAAGCCAATCACAAAAATTCAATTTGTATAACACTCTGGAAAAGGCAAAACTACAGAACAGAAATCACACCAGTAACTTCCAAGAGCTGGGTGTGGAAGGAGGGGATTCACCATAGAAGGACATGAGGAAACTTTTGAGAGTTAAGAAAATGTTCTATATCTTGATTGTGGTGGTGGTTGTGCATTTTGACACATTTGTCAAAGCTAATTGAACTGTACACATAAAGAAGGTGAATTTTACTATGCAAATTATAACTCAATAAATGTGACTTTTAAAATATAAAACAAAAAGGATCAAGTGGCTATAGAATAGATTCAGCTCAATCATTATTGTTATTTAAATGTAGTTGTGCAATTTGCAATTATGTTTATATGTGTGTAGAAAAAAGGTTGTAAATGATCTGAACCCAAATATGAACTATGGTTGTCTCTAGGGAATGGGGGTGAAGGCAATTTTACTCTTTATTTTATATACATCTGTATTGTTTAAATTTTTTCCATACACATGAATACGTATGTGTGTATTTTTTAACAATAAAATATATTAAAGGCAAAAAATTCTCCTACCTTGGTGTAAAGTGCTTCTTTAACCATTTATATTACAAATACTCCATCTCATTTCACTCTATTTAAAAAGCAGCTTAACCATGAGAAAACTTTTTTCCTTTTATAAGAACAATTCTAGCTTTGAAGTCCTAAATCCAAATAACTAATACTTATTTTTTTCCTCTAAAGACTTTTCTCTCATAACTGCTTTTGCTATAGTGTCTCCTTAAATTAATTTTAAGATCCCTTAAAAAGATGCCTGGAAAGTTTTGTGAGAGGATTTTTAATCAAAATGCCCACATCTTTGAAAACACTTCAGGAAATTAGATCTATCAAACATAAACCAGTCAGCAAGGTCAATAGAAATTAGAATTTACAATCGAATACAAAATGGCCAAGTGCTATCCCTTCTGATAGATTCAATCAAAAGGTTTCTTTGGAGTTTTCCGCTTAAATTTCAATTTGAGTCATTTTTATTTGTGGAACTGAAAACAAATCTGCAAACAAAATCAAGGTTTTATGGAAGACAGACGCAAATCACAACTACATCAAGGGCTAGTTCTTATCTATAAAAGATCCTTCCATAAATAATGCACCCAGGAACACTCACTGGGAACATATAAGCATTTACAATGGTCCCTAATTTCATTTTTATCAAAATGAAGGGGCCTAAATACAACATTCTATAATGTACTATAATGATTTTAACTTTCAGGTTCTCCTTCAAACAATTGCTAAGATAACATGCTTTTTCTGGTTTTCATGCTATCTCTAATAAGACTCCCTAAATGGGGGTGGAGGGAAGCATCTCAGGTTATAGTAAACAAATATGTTTGTGCTCCTACATTTTGTGTAACCGTGCAAAGATACTGGTAAATATCTTTGGATCTAATTTTTAAAGATCCCTGTATCTTTCTCCCCTCACCCAGCTCTTCCCTCCTAGGGGCCCTTCCCTTCCTCTCACAGGATAGTAGTAAGTATTTCTGCACAGGGATGATGGCATATATCAAAATATAGACATATATTTGGTTAACTTTCAAGACCCACCTTTAAAGGTAAAATATGGAGAGTCTTTTAAAAAAGAAATGACTGCAAACTAGTACAACCTCTGTGGAAAGTAATATGGAGATACCTCAAAGAGCTACAAGTAGAAGTACCATTTGATCCAGCAATCCCATTACTGGGCATCTACCCAAAAGAACAAAAGACATTCTATAAAAAAGACATCTGCACTCGAATGTTTATAGCAGCACAATGCACAATTCGCAAAGATGTGGAAACAACCCAAGTGCCCATCAATACATGAGTGGATTAATAAAATGTGGCATCTGAAAATAAATAAATAAATAAAAATAAAATGTGGTATCTGTATATCATGGAGTTCTACTCAGCCACAAAAAACAATGGTGATATAGCACCTCTTGTATTATCCTGGATAGAGCTGGAGCCCATTCTACTAAGTGAAATATCACAAGAATGTTTTGAGGCTGGATGGCATAAACCCTGATAACACGGACTCTGGAACCAGACTGCCTGTGTTTACATCCTCGCCCTACCGCTTATGATTAATAGCTATGTGACTTTAAGCAAGTCACTTAACCTCCCTGCTCTGCAGTGTCTTTGTCTTTAAAATAAAGAAAATGAACATATAAAGAACTCTTACAATTCAACAACAAAAAGGACAAATAACCAAACTTAAAAATGGGAAAATAAGGCTGGGCGTGATGGCTCACGCCTATAATCCTAGGAGTCCCTCAGCTGTGTTGCAAGTAGGGCACACACAGTTGAGACTCCATCTACCCCAGCAAGATTTCCTGAGCCTTGGAGAATAGGCTCAGCCTGAATCCTAGGTTTCCGTTGTCCTTTACTGCCCATTTGTAAGTAATAAATCTGCTTCATGTAACGTGTGTGGATGTTCTGCCTCAGTGGACTCAAACAAGTGGGTAACCAGTGCAGAGGGAGCCTGCTTCACATCTATTTCAGGGACTGTTTTCAAGGCTGAAATAAATTAACATTCATTAAGTGCTTAAAGAAAAATATTTGACCCATTGTAAGTGCTATATAAGTGATAATAAAGAGAATTTTCCAGCAAGGTAAAAGTTCATGTTTTGATACACATGCCCATCTGCTCCCAACACATGGCATTAATAGAGTAAATAATAATATGAAATAACGTATAATACATACAACTAATAAAACATTTGTCTCTAGAATGCGACAAATCATTCAAATCAATAAGAAAAAGACAACACAATAGAAAAATGGGCAAAGTTTAAAAATAGGCAATTCATAGGCAAAGAACTCCAAATAGCCAATAAAAATATTGAAATATAAACAAACTTACAGTTACTAATCAGAAAAATGCATTGTAAAAAAAACAAGATACATTTTATACCCATCCAATTTGGCAAAAAGTAAAAATCCTAATAACCCCAAGTGTTGATGAGGATGTGGAGGAATAGAACAAACACGTTAGAGAGCAATTTGATAATATCTAGCAAAGATAAAGATTTTTATAACCTATGAACCAGCAATTCCATTTCTAAGCATATAGCCTAAAGAAGCTTTTCACATATGCATAAAGAGACAGACTAAAAATATTTATTGCATCCTTGCTCATGGTAAGTAAAAACTAGAAAATATATATTAATATGCAAATGAATGCATTGTGGCATTCAGATAATGGAAACCATATACAATAGTTAATGAATGAACTAAAGGTACGTGTATCACCATGAACAAATCTCTAAAAATGTAATTTTTCCAGGAAGAAATATTTCAGAAAGATGGGTACATTATATCAGTTTAACAAACTTTTAAAACATGTAAAACAGTATTACATATATATGTGTGTGTATGAGTGTGTGTGTGTGTGTGTGTGTGTGTGTGTATAATGAGAATAATTAACAACAAATTCAGGATAGTGGTTACTTCTGTAGAGGAAAGGAGGAAAATGAGATCATGGAGGCATACACATGAGGCAGCAATTATATCTGTAATGTTGTATTTCTTTAAAAAAAAAATCTAAGTGAGGTAAATACAGAATAATATAAAGATTTAATAAAGGTAAATAGTGGGTGTACAGATATAAATTATATTTTCCCAATTTATCTACATAATAATAATGAATAATTTTTAAGAAGTAAAAGAAAAAATGTTTATGCCTTCCAGTGCCAAATCAAAAACAAATATTTTCAAAAAAAGGCTTTGTCTAACTTTTTCTTGATATTTTATTTGATTTTGGTTAAATTTCTTCCCTATTAGCCTCAATGACAAAGTACTTTTGGTTTTAATTAAATGACTATTTAATTAAAGGTAATTTTAAATATTTTACAAGGGATAATGTACAAAATAAATTATTACAAGTTTGTGATAAAGTTCCTCCAGTTGCTGTACCACTTCCAGACTATCCGTGCAGAGTATTTTTCAGCAGCTTAGACATTTTTAATGTTATCAGTGTTTGAAGGGGGAAATTATTCAGGCAAATTTTATCTTTTCTTAATTGACAAATAAGAATTGTATATATTTATAGTGTACAACATGATGCTCTGATATATGTATGCTTTATAGAATGTCCAAATCAGGCTATTTAACCTATGCATTACTTCACATACTTATTTTTTTGTGGAGAAAACACTTAAAATCTATTCTCGTAGTAATTTTCAAGTATACAACATGTCATTATTAACTATAGTCATCATGATGTATAATAGATCTCTTATAATTATTTCTCCTGTCTAACTGAAATTTTGAGTCCTTTGACCAACATTTCCTCATTACCCTATCCCCAGCCTCTGGTAATCACCATTTTACTATTTCTATGAGTTCAACGTTTCTAAATTCCACATATAAGTGAGAACATGTAGTATCTTTATGTGCCTGACTTAAACATAATGTCTTCCATATTCAACCATGTTGTCGCAAATGTCCTTTTTTTTCAAGGCTGAATTGTATTCTATTGTATATATATACACACCACATTTTCTTTATCCATTCACCCATTGATGGATACTTAAATTGATTGCATATCTTGGCTATTGTGAATAACACTGCAATAAGCATAAGAGTGCAGATATCTGTTCCACATACTGGTTTCATATCCTTTGGATATATACTCAGAAGGGGAATTGCTGGATCATATGGTAGTTCTATTTTTAATTTTTTCTGTAAGTTTTTTATTTTTAATTTAATTAGTATGGGTACATTAATAATTGCATTATTTATAGAGTACATGTGATGTTTTGATACAGTCATACAATGTGAGTTAATCAAATTAGGATAATTGAGTATCCATCACCTCTGGCATTTATCATTTCTTTGTGTTAGAATCTAATCCCACTCTTTTAGTTATTTTAAATAATACCCTAACTTATTGTTGATTATAGTCACTTTGTTGTGCTATCAAATATTATTCAGTCTATCTAACTGTCTAACTATATTTTTGCACCCTTGAGAAATCTCCACACTGTCTTCCACAATGGCTGTACTAATTTACATTCCCACCAACAGTGTACAAGGTTAACACCATTCTTTAATCATAGTTTTTTCAATTTAGACTAATCTGCTCTTTTAAAAAAATTGTTATTGCTGTGATTGACTTCTAAGATATAGTTGTTTAACAATGGGGTTACATTCTGAGAAATATGTTGTTAAGGATTTTGTCATCATGCAAACAGTGTAGAGTGTACTTACACAAACTTAGACGGTATAGCCTGCTACACACCCAGGCATAAGGTTCAGCCTGTTGCTCCTAGGCTACAATTCTTTACAGCGTGTTGCTGTACTGAATACTGCAGGTGATTGTAAGACAACGGTATTTATGTACCTAAACATATCTAAGCATAGAAAGGGTACAATAAAAATATGGCATTATAATCTTGTGGGACCACCATCATATATGCAATCTATGGTTGACTGAAACATCATTATGTAGCACATGACTGTATTCAAAAACTTGTAACCTAAAAAAAAAAAAGGAAAGAAAAGAAACATTAAAAAAGAAAAAAAAGAAAAGAATGAGTTCCAAATTAACGCACCAGAATTGCAAAGGGAAGGATGGAAGTAAAAAATCTTGTCAAGTGGCATCACTAGGATTAGCAAGTAATTAGCTATGGAAATGTGAAGAAAATTTTACGAAAAGTTCTTGTGCGGGTCACAGGGTAGAAGACTGGGTTGCTTATCAAGATAGAGAATGCATTAGAAAAAAAATATTTGTCAAAAAGGCATAAGCGAAAAAAAAAAAAAAACAAGACCTGTAACCTTTCTAGTAGACACAAACAGAAAAAAAGCATTCTTCATCCTTCTTTTACTCAATCTATTAGAGGCAATTTATGTGAAAATAGCTTAGAAATCACAATTTCCAATTTTAAAAAATCAAAGGAGACATATAAGCTTCAAAATTTAGTACACAGAGCTAACCAAGCAAATAGAATGTGATTAGGAAAACCGTGGTCACTCTCCTAACATACAGTATAAATAGAAACTCTCCTTTTCTTTAACCATCATGGTTAACAGTTTAATTTGTTCTTATGGTTATCCAGTTAGTTCCTTCCATATTAAGAAGGAACTGTTTTGTGAGAGCACTGTAATAGCCTTCGTGCCCATATTTTTCAATAAACCATATAATCCTTAATCTTAAGATGTATAAGATGTATAAACAAGAGCTGGAAAGCAAAGACGCCGTAAGAAGTATTTTGCAATCACAGTGGAACACAGAAGCAAATCATTCAACTTCAGCATCTTACTTTTAATATCTGGTTCAGATCTTGAGAACAATGGCACATCATCACCATGTTTTATACTTATGGTACAAAATTATGGCAGAATCAAAAAGTCAAGAAGTTGGGTTCTGGTGCCCCACCCTTGCAACTCTACGACATTCTCTCTTCAGTGTCTAACCTCCCTCAAGAACATGGGTGTTTATTTATTTGCATAGTACGCACTATGTGCCAAGTCCTGTTACAAGCACATTAGAAATAACAATCTATTTATACCAGTAAGATTGGGATAAGTCTGGCAGCTATAAGAAGTGACCGTAAATTTCAGTGACTCACAACAACAAAGGTGTGTTTCTCATCTCTGTTAGATGTCGGCTTTGGCTGTGGCTCTGCCTCGTGTCCTCTTCGTCCCAGGACTCAGCCTGAGGAAAACTCTATCTGAGACATCGCCATCCCCACAGCAGACAGGAAACAGAGAATGGTGGAAACGTGACGGCTCTTGAAGTTTCTGTTCGTAAGTTACAGACGTCACTTTGACCCACATTTCTAAGGCCACCAAAGTGGCTTGGCCAAACATGAAGATGGAGTAGGGATGGGTAATCCTCCCGTAGAGAAGGGCCATGAACTTTTTGATAATACGACGTATTTTCATAATGTCAACCACACCAGCACAGTTACTATTATTACCACCATTTTACAGTTGAGGAAATTGAGGCACAAGGAGAGGAAGTAACTAGATCAAGGTCGCATAGCTGGTAAGTGGCAGAGCCTCATTAAGTCATAAGTTCTATGAGGGTGTGGACACTGTTCATCTTATTTACTGTTGGCTACATAGTACCAGCACAGGACCTGGCATATGCGTATTTGTTGAGTGAATTCATGGAGGGATGTGTATGAGTGAATGAATGAATGAGCTCCATGTCTGATATTCCTAAAAGTGCAGTAAGAAAAGCTATAGAAGAAATACTAGAGCAAAGCACAAAAGATCACAGGAAGACATTCTTTAGATTCATTAAAAATAATAACTTTTATCAAGTGACAGCTGTGTGTCAAATGCCATGATTACAGAGAGTTATAAAATGAAGATCTGTCCCTGAGGCTTACAGTGTAATTAAGAAAATAGAACATACTTTCAAAGAAATTAATATAATAATACAAGAGAATAATTTCATGATCAGTAAAATGTCTTCAAGTAGTACAATAAGTTTCAAGTTCATGCAAATAGGTGTGTGTAAATACACATTAGAAATTTAGAAATTTTGTAAATTTCACAAATAATTGTAATATAGATTTAAAAAATTCACAACAGACCTATCAAACCAAAACGATATGCCAGTAATTTATTGTACCTTAAAGTAAAATTTCAAAGGCTTCAAAAATAATTCAGTCTCCCAAAAATGTATCATGACATACCATGGTAAATTACTAGACATATGAAAAATCAGGAAAATATTACTCAAAACCAAGAAAAAAAGCAGGCAATAGACACAGACCTGAAATGATCCTGATATTGGTATTAGCAGACAAGGGCTTTAAAGCAGAAATTACAAATTTGTTCATGATCTTAAAGGAAAAAATGGTCATAATGAGTAAACGCATGAAGAATCTCAGCAGAGAAATAGAAACTATTTTTCAAAAAGAATTGAATGGAAGTCCTAGAACTGAAAATGAATGAGGTTTAATTCTTTAAATGGCATATTGACAAATGCAGAAGAAAATTATAATGAACTTTAAAGAAAACCAAAAGGAATTATCTAATAGAACAGAGAGAAAAGGTATTTTAAAAAATTAACAGAGATTCAATAACCTGTAGGACAATAAAAATTGTCTAACACACACAGACACACACAGTATCTAAAGTCTCACGTGGAGAGAAGAGAGACAATAAGACAAAATATACATGTATTTGAAAAAATAAAGTTTACCAAATGTGGTGAATGTTTTCCATCTATGACCAACTTAGAAATCCAACAATCTCAGTGAACCCCAAACAAAATAAATGCAAAGGGGACAACGTCTGAGTACATCAATATCAAACTGCTGACAACCAAAGCTAAAGAGTAAATCTAAAAGTCAAAGAAAAAAGATATAACATACAACAATACAAATAATGACAAACTTTTCATAAGAAATAATGGAAGCCAGAAAACAGTAAAATGGTATTTTTAAACTGCTGAAAGAAAAAATTTTCAAACTAGAACTCTGTGTTGAGTGAATATATCCCAAATGGGTACATTAAAGACATCTGCAGATGAACAAAAACACAATTTAAAACCAATGCCTTTAACTGTTAATGAGCACTATTACAAAAATAAAAAGTCAAACCACAGACTGGTAGAAATTACTCACAATACAAATAATACATGATGAAGGTTTTATATCCAAGATATAAAAAGAACTCACACAACTCAGTAATAACAAGGTACACATTCCAATTTAATAAATGGGCAAAACTTGAACAGACACCTCAAAAACATTTATGAATGAACAGTAAGCACATGCGAAGGTGCTCAACTTTACTAGTCGTCAGGGTAAGGTAAATTAAAAACACAATGATATGTTAGTTTCCACCCACTAAGATGGCTAAAATTTAAAAGATTGGCACCTACACACATTGGGCAGGGATGTGGAGCAACTGTGTATTGCTTGTGGGAATGAAAAAAGGGTACAAACACTTTGGAAAACTATTTAGCAGTTTTGTTATAAATTTATACATATACCTACCCCATGATCCTCCGACCCCACTCTTAGGTACTTGTCAAGAGAAATAAAAATGTATGTCCATACAAAGACTTGTATGTGAATATTTATAGCAGTTTTATCCATTGTAGCAAAAAAATGCAAACAGCCCATCTGATCATCAGCAAGAAAATGAAGTAACTAACAACTCGTAGTATATCCATATAGTGGAATATTACTTGACAATAAAAAATGAACTACAAAACATGAATGAATTTTACTATATCAATGAATCAGTCAATGAATTTTATATATTCAATACACAAAATATGAGTGAATTTCAAAAACATTATGGTGAGCAAAAAAGCCAGACACAAAAGAGTATATACCAAATGAATTCGTTTATTTAAAATTCAAGAACACAAAAACTAATCTATCAAGATAGAAGCCAGAAGAGTTGTTGCTTCTGGCAGGTGGGGATTGACTAAAAAGGGTATAAGGGAATATTCTGGGGTGATAGAAATATTTCCATATTTTGATTGTGTATCGGTTATGTAAAATTATACACTTTTCAAAGCTCATCGAATTGTACATTTAAAATTTGTGTTGTACTGCATGTAAAGTTTACTCTGATAAACAAAAATCACGGCAGAATCTCCAAATAATTTAGCTACCCAATTTTAAAATTTATAAAGAAAAGCAAAGCTGATGAATAGTTAAGACATCGTTGAGGAAGGAGGAGGAAGTCGACAATGTGGGGAAACATTTTGCACTAAAAACAAGATTTACTGTAAGCCTATTGTAATTTTAAAATGTAGTATTGGTGAAGGGATAGATAAATTGACCCATAGAATAGAACAGAGAGGCCCAGAACAGAGCCATATCTATGTAAAACCTTGACTTACGCCAGAGAGGGCATTGAAAATCATTGAAACAGACTATTCGATGAATTGTACTGGAAGACTTGGTTATTTAAATGGAAATAAAATTGGACCCTTATCTTAATACATACATGAAAATCAATTTCAAATGGATAAAAGACTTACTTGTGAAGGACAAAACTTGAAAATGCTCACAGATAATTATAGGAGAATATTTTTCTGACTTCAGGTTAGCAAAGAACTTTTCAAACAAACAGTAGTAAACAAAAGATATCAATAAATTGGGCAAGTTAAAATTAAACAGTTCTGTTCACCAAAAGACACCAAAAAAGAAGTGAACAAAAGCCATAAGATGAATAATAAAACAAGGATAGACAGAATTTATGAAGAACTCTTACAAAATTATAAGAAAAAATAGAAATGACCCAAAACCAAAATAAGCATTTCATAAAACAAGAAAAAAATAACAAAACAAAACAGAAAACCAGCAAGCGAAAAAAATATTCCCTCTCATTAGTAGTATTGTAAGCTCTTATTCATATTTTTTATTTATTAAACATTGGAGGAGTAACATTTTAAAGAAGTAGAGGTGCACCAAAGACAAATCATGGGTGATACAAAAGAAACTAATATTAAAATCAATATTCGGCCGACACCAAGACCTACACCTAAGTTCGCCATCATAGATTGGACTTCTTAGATGTAAGAATCTTGGGATTTTACCCAAAAAGTAATTTTTAGTACAATTTTATCACTAAAACCAGTAGTAAAATTTTGAAAATTTGACACGATGTAGGAAGAGCCATTTCTTAGTGCTGTCGGCTGCCAGACTGCTCCTGCGTTCGCTCTCTCTCTCATCTGTGTAACTAAATAGATGCACCCTTTCAACTGAGGTTGGTAGAGAAACATGATATTGTAGGAATTCCTCATTTTTCTTTAACACCGTCTTCCTTTATTCTCTGTATTCTTTGTTGTGTCTAGATCAAAGATGATTTATCACAGATGTTGTTGTACATGAGTCGGGTTGTTTTCCTGCCTTGTGAAATTTTAACAAGGCAAACTTAATTTTGCTTTTTATTCATCCTTCAAGACGTGAAGCATTCCCAAAGAGAACTTTTTCCTGAGAGAATGATGGCCTAAATAGAATTAAATAACTAAAAATTATTATAAGTATAATTTTAAAAGTTACTTTCTTTGATATTTGAGTGTTAATACAATAAACAATTCCAAAGATTAATTCTGATCTCTATGATAAGATTTCTATTATTCTTTCTTGTAGTATTTAAAGTTTTATAAATAATTACTGGCTCTAATAGAACGTAATAGTCTTCTTAAAGCTTTCTAGCTAATACATTCTGTCTTAACATTAGCCTTAACTTAAAATCTATTTCCATATATATTTATTATTTGAAATGATCTAATAGTATTTTTATATTAAGTTAGCAGTTTTCGCAATCATCACAAATTATTGCTGCATTTTACTTTTGCAATAATGTTTACATTTATACTTCAACAAACCTACAGACTGCGAATATTTAAAGCTATTTATAGAAACATTTTTCCTTCAAAAGTACATATAGAATACATATCTATATTTAAAAGTGAATATTCAGCTAGTAACAATAAACGGAATAATACGTCTTGTCCATGCTGTTGGCAGTGTTATGCTGATTCAGTGCAATAGGAACCCATACACTCACATGGCTCATCCTGCAAACACTTGGAGATGACAGTTGAAGTAGGCATTTGACTAGTCAGACTTCTAAAAGCTGTGGCCTAAGCCAAAGACAAAAATTTTGGCCAAATATTCAGGCTAACACCAAACTATTGTGTATCCCTAAAAACAAGTATATAACCAAAATCTCATGCCATATTCACATAAATTCATATACAAATTCTTTATCTCCAAACTTTTAATTTGCATGCATACAATAAAACAGAGATGAGATAGAGGCCCTCAATGAATCATGCTATGGATGCTCTTGTTCATGTCGATAATGATGATTTTTTCTCATTCAGAACTCACTGCCACTTATAACACTTCATGGAAGCCCCTCAGGCAACCATCACTCATATCTAAATCCCATTCCCAATGTAATCCCTCACTGTAATGGCACTTCCTCAGAATGGACTCAAAGTGGGCTTCATGGCGAATTCTGAATAAAACAATAAAAACAAGGTTATTGGAGGCATGAAAGGCATTGATATAAATGAATGAATTATATGAATCATGTGGCTGGAATCAAAATGGTAAAAATAAAAATAGGAAAAGACAAAAAATGTTCATAATAGTTTAGCTCAATGTGTACACTATACCAAAGCAATTTCTACTTGTAATAAAGAAGATATGTTTATTGACTCATGCATATAAAACAATGAATAATTTATCTGGAACCTTCAGACCTTACCTATTTTCAAGTTTTCCAACTCTCACAGAGTAGCACGAATAGTGGTTCTCAAACTTTTTGATCTCATGGGCCTTCAGACTCTAAAAAAATTGCTCATGTTTCTGAAGAGTTTTTGATTATGTGGGTTATATATGTTGATACTTACCATAGTGGATACTAAAACAAAAACATTAAATATTTATTTTAAAGTAACATAATGAGCCCATTACATGTTAACTTAAATGGCATAATTTTATGGAAAGTGACTATATTCTCTGAAAGTAAAAAAAAATAGTGAAAATTATTTTACATTTTTGCAAATCTCTTTGATATCAGGCTTAACAGAAGACAGCTGGATTATAACATCTGCTTCTGCATTCAATCTGTTACAATATATTGTTTTGAAGAAAATCTAACCTCACATAGATTTGCAGTTGGAAAAGAAAGGAAAATCTAACAGGCTTTTCAGATCATTGTGAATATTCCATTTTGATACTACACCAAAATTTGACAAATGATTATTTCTTAAATGTTGGTTGAATATAAAATCTGAAACCACACGAATGAACTTTTCCTGTTTTGTTGCATTAAAACCATTGGTTTATCTCATACTTAAACCCATGCATGACTTTTGTAACATTAGGCATGGATCATTTTGAAAACAGTGGCTCACAGAGTTAAGCAGATCTTCCAAATGCTGACAAATGCTGACATATTTCATTACACAATACTTTTAAAGAATTACATTCATTAATATTACCACCAACCTCATCAGAAAGTATTTAAGTATTTGGAAGCTATCAAACTCATGATGGAAGATATGAGTTTTCCAAAATTCTAATATTTACTTGAAAACTTAAATTTTATCTCTGGCAGTAAGCACTATCAATTGGTTTTCTTGAACTGACAGTTTCACTCTGTTCATTTTGGAAAAAATATCTGTCAGATATTACTCATATTTTCAAGTAAAAATGATATTCTGTGGGGAAAAAATGGCTAGTTCAGCTCACAGCTCAGTCTCACAAATGTCTTTCCTCAAGTCAACCACTGTACTTTGATTTGTAGAAGACGTGCTTTACACATACTTCCCATTTTGTTTCACATTATATTTTGTAAAGTAGACTTGAGGTTGATATTTGATGAAGTTAATGTATTTTTGCTGTTTCATTGCAGATATTCTTAACTGACCTCTACTTTGTTTTAATGTGAATGCATGCCAGTGAAGAAGCCCGTGACCACAAGTACAGTTTGTTGCCACTGTCTTGATGTGTACAAGTCTGGCAACAGTCTTACCCACTATTACTGTTGAATGTACCATTGGTGCAAATGTCAACAGTGAAAAACCAAGTGATGTCTTAGTGCCATTATGAAAATAATTTTAACCTCTTCAATTGCCTGAAAGGATCTTGGAGGTCCCCAGGGGTTTGTAGGCCATATTTTGAGACTTTCTGGACTAGGCAGTCTTTTTTTTAATATTCTTTTTCTTATTTGTATAGATTTATAGAGTACAAGTATAATTTTGCTACATGCATAGATTGCACAGTGGTAAAGTCAGGGCTTTCAGGATATCCAACATCCAAATAGTGTACATTGTACCTGTTAAGTAATCTCTCATCACCCACCCACCTCCGCCTCTTCACCCTTCCAAGTTTCCACTGTCCATCACTCCACATTCTATGTCCACGTGTACACACTCTTTAGCTCCCACTCATAAGTGAGAATATGCAGGCATTTGTCTTTCTGTGTCTGACTTGTTTCACTTGAGATAATGGCCTTTGGTTCCAACCATATTGCTGCAAAAGACATGATTTCATTTTATTTATGACTGAATAGTATTCTATTGTATATGTATGCCACATTTTCTTTATCCCATCATCCACTGATGGACACTTAGGTTGATTTCATATCTATCTAATTATGGATAGTGCTGTAATATATATACAAGTGCAAGTGTGTTTTTGATATAATGATTTTTTTTTTCTTTTGGGTAGATACCCAGTAGTGGGGGATTGCTGGATGGAATGGTAGTCCTATTTTTAGTTCTTTGAGAAATCTCAATATTTTTTTTCATAGAGATTGTACTAAGTTACATTCCCACCAGTAGTGTATAAAAGTTTCCTTTTCTCTGCATCCTCATCAACATCTGTTTTTCTTTTTCTTTTTCCTTTTTCCTTTTTTTTTTTTTTTTTTTTTCGAGACAAGCTCTTGCTCTGTAACCCCAGCTAGAGTGCAGTGGGGACATCATAGCTCACTGTAACCTCAAACTCCTGGGCTCAAGCAATTCTCTTGCTTCAGTCTCCTGAGTAGCTGAAACTACAGGCACACACCACCACAACCAACTAATTTTTCTATTGTTTTGTAGATATGGAGTCTAGCTATTGCTCACACTGCTCTTGAACTCCTGACCTCAAGTGATCTTCCCACCTTAGCCTCCCAAAGTGCTAGAATCACAGGTAGGAGCCACCATGTCTGCCCAACACCTGTTATTTTTTTACTTTTTGACAATAGCCATTCTGACAGGTGTAAGATGATATCTCATAGTGGTTTTAATTTGCATTTCTCTGATGATTAGTGATTTGAACATTTTTTGTGTGTCTGTTTGCCATTTGTATTTCTTCTTGTATTTGCATAAAGAAAAAAATGGAAGGAAACACAAGAAACTAGTAAAAGTCATTATAAAAAGGGGGTCATGGTAATAAGGAAGGCAGGCACATGAGTGAAAGCTACACTTTACAATGTATACTTTAGTAGTTTGTTTTTGGTATTGTGTCAAAAAATGTATTACCAGCTCGTACAAAATAATTAAAATAAAAAATGTATAGCATAATAATTTTTTGTAACCACACAGATAAAACCTGGAAAAATATAGAGGAAAAGATTAGTGATACTCATCTCTTTGTGATTTTTGTTCATTTACTTATTTGTGATTTTTATTCCTCATTGTTTACTTATTTGTATTTTCTGAGTTCCCTACAATAAATATGTATTACCTGTACAATTTTAAGTGTTTTTAAAAACTTATCATCCCATTTCCCAAATTAATGGAGAATAATTTAGGTAACATCTTACTAAAAGCATTTTAAGCAAGTCCAAGAAAGCTTATAAATTTCTAGACTCCAGAATAAATTTCCTCTCCATGTGTACTACTGAAGCATACCATGAGTGACAAGTATTCTGTACTTATTTTAAAAGAGCAAACTGCTTAAACTATTTTCAAACTACCAAATGCATTTTTAAATTTGACTACAATAATTTACTTTCTTTCCCTGAAACCAATTTCACCACTTAATACCTAGTTACTGAATGAAAAGTTACACTATATTCCATCATACATACTTTAGTGTTGAAAGATAGACAGAAATATATAGTTTTCACAGACTCTCCCCTAGAATGGCTTTTATTGATAATCTCATCTTTACTGCTTAAACTCATTTAGATTCTCTCTCAATACATGTCCATACATAAAGATGAAAAGTATAAAACTATTTTATTAGAAATATTGATTTTAAATTTAAAACTGTTGAGAATAAACTGCTTGTTTAAGAAAAGCCAGAGGGGAAACAGCAAACTAGGGTGTTCTGTGTAAATAAGCACTGGCAGGGCATGCCATTCTCTTACAATTTCTGTGAGGAGACATTGTGTAATCAAGTGTGATTCATGTCTCTGAACCTTGGCCGCAAAGAAAAAGAAACCTGTGGCACAGTAATGTCATGGTTGATGTCTGTCTACAATTCAAATGCGTGACATGTACATAATGCCTGCACACTCGTTATTTTCCCCCCTCATCCACTAAGTTTACAGGCAAATAAACAATTCGCCAGAATAAGATAACAAAACTCTTTCAGAAAATGTCTGCAACATATTCTGAAGAAGAGAAGAGGGGTTTTAATCAGGTCCGATAAGCACTAATCCAGCTGTCAATATCCTTCAGCAAGCACTGCTCTAGCCCCAAAGGCCTGTTAGCCAGTGGGCAGAAAGGATCCTCCCATAAAATGTTCAAAGGAATCCTTATCAGGGGGTGATCTGAGTTCTTTCTAGTACATCCATTGATAAAGACACAGACTCTTGTCTCCAAGAGACTTCCTGGGACTCCACACAGTGGTCGTAGGAGGATTCTGAAAAAGAACAGCCTACCTTATTTTTTTTTTATTTTTTTTAAATTCAGGATATTAAAGACAAGTCATGCTGCACAGGATTTTAAGTGTAAAATGGTAATTCTTTTGCTAGTGAGTGTCGTTAATCTGGTCGTTTTTGGCAACTAATAAACAAATACATACATTTCCCTGTTAGCTATTTTCGGTAAGTGAATGTTACAAGAGACGCCATTGTCTCAAAATAATTTCTTGTTTCATTTTAAACACGTAAAAAAAAAATCTATCTTATCCCATCTCCATTTTATTTTATTTTATTTTTTTCCCAGTTGTTGATGAGGTTGTTTATTCTTGTTGATCTGAGTTCTTTGTAAATTCTGGATACTAGCTCTTTGCTGGATATCTTTGCTGAATGGGATTTCCTCCCATTCTATAGGTTGTCTACTCACTCTGTTGATTATTTCTTTTGCTGTGCAGAAACTTTTTAGTTTAATTAAATCTCATTTATTTATTTTTATTGTTGTTGTATTTGCTTTGGAGATCTTAGTAAAAAATTCTTTGTCTACGCCAATGTTCAGAAGAGTTTTTTCTATGTTTTCTTCTAGAATTTTATGGTTTCAAGTCTTATACTTAAGTCTTTAATCTATCTTGAGTTAATTTTTGTATGGTGAGAGAAAAGGATATAGTTTCACATCTCCATTTTAAAAAAATAAAGAGTAGTACAAAAATAATTTCACTGTTTAAATCTATGGAGACTCATGGAGCTGTTATAAAGTCCTATGGAATGGAGCAAGGATTGAGGGGTATTGGGCTATTTGGTCCTATGTACTGCATGGCCACTGATAACTATGCTTTCTATCATCTTTTTGCATTTTTTTCTGCTATTTGCTATTATTTCAATTGACTACTGATAATTTCTGCCTATTTTTCAAACACTGAGTGAGGACTCCATGGTAGTTCTAGATCTCTCGAACAGAACCAAATGCTAGTGCTATGGGACAGATCTTTGGTGCTCAGAAATCTGGACCAATTATTTCCAAGTTTAAGACAAAATACATTTTAGTTCAAATCTGATTTCTGGAAAAGTGGCATATTCATTTAATACAATTTTAATCTTGTATGGTATCTGTTTCAACATTTTAATCCACATCTGGTCACAAATGGCAACACTAACTATATTTAAACCAAAAGTCTACCGCATAATCCTTTCAAAGGATTCTTTTCGTAAATGTCATTCTTTTCGTAAATGATAAACTCGGCCAGTTTCCCAGCGTGCATTCCTCAGAACACAGGACGTCCATAGATAACACAGTAAGCAGTACTACCCTCAGGACCCAATAGGTGGGGCCCCTGCCCTGGGTTCTCCCCGCCACCCTCAGCACTCTGGCTTCCTCAAGGTTCACCCCTCACCAGAAGATGAGAGAAGCCCTGTTACCCCCTCCACAGGTCCTAGACCCAAAGGATGTGAGGAGAGGGGTGTCCAGGAGGGTAGACTTTGGATAAAAGGATGTGGTATCCACAAACATCCATGCAAAGCTTCTCCTGGGGTGTGAAGAGAAGTGAGAAGGGAACCCACAAGCGGGGAGCCAGGAACGAGCTCTCTCTTTGTCATCCGTGCACAAAACTTCAAGGAATTAGGTTCTAAATGAAAGCCTGGCCTTCCAGATCATGTTGCAGATATATCAGTCAAGGTAAGAGCACAGAACACATTTTAACAATTTGTTTAGTTGAACGTATAGCTTTTGAATATTTATGATGATATGTGATATTTGTGATTATATTTAATTGGATATGTGGGTGCTCATTTGTACTCACGTTCCAGAATGGCCAATGACTGACCAACTATAAGTTCTACAAATTCTGTGAGAGCACCGAAACTTTTGTCTTATTCACTGTTCTATTTCCAGGAATAAACATGTAGCTGATGAAATGTTAAGTGAGAAAAAAAAAATGTTCCATGGTTTAAAAAAATGTTTAGAAATGCTGTCTTTTACAATTTCCTTGAGAAGATTGATAATGCAAATTAGCATTTTAAAGGCTTTGAGAATCCTACCATTTTAACCAAGAACCCCCCAACCTTTTTCTCAGAGGGGGAAAAAATACTCTATGGTGGAAGACTTTTAGAAATTGCTCAAATCAATGGTATGTATCAGCCAACCCACTTTGAGTGCTTCTCAAGAAACCTGGAATGAACTTAATGTACCCTCAATTATGGTCCCAGATACAATGCAAACATTCCAAAAAAACACTTAGAAACATATGGGATGCTCTGTAAGGAAATAAATATAAGATATTCTTTTTCATGAACAGATCAAGAACCCAATGATCGCAAAAAAAAAAAAAAAAGAAATCTTTTCCTGGAATTTTTCTCCTAAGAATAGATAGATAGCAATGAAGAGAGAGAGAAATATTACAAATCTATCATATGAAATTTAAAGGTGAGGAATAAATGCCCTGTAAATTTTTAATACGCATTCAACAGTTCATTTATCAATTTAAAATGTATTTATTTCTGGCTAAATGTGTCACTAATCTTGATTCAAGCAACCTATAACCAGTTTAATATTTTTAGTTTATGCATGGATATCCATTGTAATTAATACCGATGCCAATTATGATTGACACTTGGTATCAGTGCAAGGTGATGGGGAAGGTGCAAGGAGTGGGGAATTTATACTATAGATTTTTAATTTAAACTGAAAGTATAGAAAAAAAGCAGTAATGCAAATTAGGACTCTTTCAGAGACAAGCCACAGAAATACTATTCAAATTAATTTAATCATACAAAAGGATACATTGGCTCATGTAACTGGAAAGAATATGGATACCACTGGAGGCAGAAATAACTGAACAGAGGAACTCAACTTTCTCCTCTCTTGTTTGTTCTTATACTTCTTTTCCCCAATCCCTTCTCCCCTCCCCTTGCTCCTCTTATTCTTTCACCCTCTTTTCCTCTTCCTTTGTCCCTCCCGCCCCAAACCACAGTGTCACAATCTCAACTTCTCTTTGTATTGCCCTCCTCTCTAACTGCAGAGTTTCTTCCTTAAGTCTAGAATCCTGGTAGTAGACAGCTCCAAGTGAGATCACCAGAGTTTAGAAACCCCAGAGACAGAATATCTCAAGTTTCAGTATATAAGAAATCAAGGAAAGAAGTCTAATTGGCCTAGTTTGGGTCACGTGTCCCCATTATATCCATTGCTAAGATCTAGGAAGACGGGCTACTACCTGACGTCATTCTACTGCCCCCACAGTCGCATCATTGGAGGAGGTAAATCTAAACAGAACAGGTGCTCTTCCCAGAAGAGGGGGGGAAGGGAGGCTTGACTTAGACTCCAGATGTCCCATGCAGAATGTAAACTGTTACATTTTTGGAAAGTCATTTGACAATATGTATGAAGACCTTATAAACCCACAACTGCAATCTGTGCTAAGAAAAGAATCCAAATTCAAAATTCATATGTGTCCAGAAGTATACTATAACATCATTATAATAACAAAACTTGTAGTCAACCTAACGGCCCCAAGAAGAGAAAAACAGCTAGGTGCTTGTAGTCCCAGCTACTCAGGAGGCTGAGGTGGGAGGATTGTTTGAACCTAAGAGTTCAAGGCCAGTCTGGGCAACAGAGCAAGGCCCCCTTTGTTTAAAAAGAAAAGAAAAAGAAAGAATGGAAACAAAAATGAAAACTAAAAAATAGGAAAATTACGGTATAACCTCAAAGTCAAATACGATGTTGCCATGATAAAAAAAAACTGCTTGCTGCCTGGAGCCTGTCTGCCACCAGGACTCCTGATCTAAGGAAAAAAGCAAACTAAAAAAAATATGTATACGAATCTGGAAAAATAAGTAGATAGAAAACATACAAGAAGAAACAAATAACTCCAAACTGTTAATAGACTTTGGGTACTGAGGTCATGGGTGATCATTTATCCTTTACCTACATGCTACTATCATTGCCATATTTTCTATAACAAATGTATCATTTTAATGATGAAAAACCATTAACTTCAAGATTTAAAAAACTGTAAGACTCAAGCTTTTAAGTATTGGTTGGGTGTTCTTGGAACCTCTCACCTTTCCAAGTTTATGAGGTGTTTCTCATAATCAGTCATTTATTTCATAATATTATTGTAAATTGTATGAATCCAATGGCCTTTGCCCACTCTAGGGAAGTGAACAAACTGAAAAGGAGCGTGCAGAATGAGGTGCAAGCTAGTCAATCATAAGAGAAGGGAGTATTTGCTTCCCTAACCTAAAATCTATGGTACTCAGAGACAAACGTCATTAGGCAGCACGCACAGCGGGTCAACTCTTTCCGTAAGGATAGATTTAAACTATGTAGAAAGGAACAAAAACGATTAGGCCTTTATGTGACTAAAGCAAGGTCTAGAAAATGTCTCCGCATCCCTGCCTCATCCTTCAGACCCTCCTATTTCTTGACCCCAAACCCTGATGTAGGCAGACTGCACCACCCGACTCCCAATCCACACGTCCTTTTTTATGTCCAACTTTGACATAACCACTTTGTATTGTGATTCACGTCACTTTTCAGGTTCCTACTCAGGGGGATAAGGAAGGTCATTAAGAATCATCTTCTAGTCAAGAGGTCAATAAGGCAAGATGGGGCAAGAGGGAAGTGACAGCTTCAGGGACAAAGGCTCACTGATGAGCTTCCCCATCCTCACTACGCTACCCAGACAGAACAGACCACTACCGTGCCATGGTCCCTCAGAATTCAGCCTCACAATAAGCAAAGTGAAAACTGCTTCAAAAGGAAGTCTAACAGAGGCACAGAAACAGTAGTTAATATTTGTAATAACTTATTGTGCTTTTATGTTATCCTAATTTCTTGTCAGGTCATTATCCAAAGAAAAGACAGGTTCATCTACCTAAGATCCAGTACCAACTGTATTAATTTGCTCTGTGACCCAAGATAAGTCACATCGTTTCTTTGTTCCTGTAATAGAAGTTTGGACTAAATCATCTCCCTAACTTCTTTTAGCTATAACATTTTATTATTCTATGGAAGTCTTTTTACAAAGCTTTAGCTATGGTGCTTCAAAATATAGAGCACAATAAATCCAACATCTTTTGTTACTGCTTGCTGGCTCTCTTTTCTTAAGGTCCTTCTCCCAGGATGAATTTGAACCTTCTCAGTTTACCCATGCGCTGATTACATATACTAAGTCTTTAAGCCCAACTATAAAGTCACGATGCTAGCACTAAAAACAGAAAAAAATCATTTGATATTTTCACGAAAAAATGTTAGCTGTTAAAATTTATCCTTTGACTAAAATTAAAATATCCATTGTAATATATAAGGTTTCAGATAAAGTCTACGCTAAGGAGAAGGAAGGGCGTTTTGAGGGGGTCATTGTGTGGAAGAGGATGTAGAGCAGTAGTGCGTACGGAAGGGAGAGGAAAGGAGGAAGGCACGAAGAAGAAGAGGAGGTTGTTTACTTTTAGACAATGCAGGGACAGACTTTTTATGAACTAAATCACTAAAGCTCAGTTAAAACTGTCATTTGTATCTGGAAAATGCAACCTGGGAAGTCAACTTTTACCACTTTTCATATCATACTTAATATCCCCCAGACAACAATAAAGATCAAATTAGCTTTCTTACCTACACTCATTCTCTGAAGCTCTCTCCCTGGCCTCTCCACAGAATACAGAGGTCATCAGCAGCTGGCTTGGCTGGCAGCCATGTCCTGGACTCCTCCACTTCCATTGCCTACCCTGTGTACTGGTCTGTGCTTATTGAAATGACCAATACTGCTCTACAGATCATGCTTCATGTTACATCAGGCAATAGGCTACTCCCTTCCTTCAGTGGATAAAATGTTGCTTTCACATTGGTTAGCCAACTGTAGATGTCCTCCTTCAGGACTTTTGATTATGTGATAACAATAAGCATTCTTATTTTTTTTTAAAGTGGACTTCAGAAATAGTAGCCACTTTAGTATATGACCACTTAAAAGTGTAATCTATAAAAATTAGGAAATTTAACCGGGTTTGGTATGAAGAACAAACCCAAAGTAAAGACCCCACAAAGGCAATAATCCACAGGTGTAAATAATAGAATGTGTCTCGATGCGTCCAGGTAGAAATGTTTAATCTGAATGTCTTCAGATGTCTTATTACTTGGATAAACAGCGCCTGTGCCTTCCAGCAAGTGGCTACATCGATTGGAGTAGACGGCGCAGTGCCTTGAGGTGCCCAAAATCTCTCCATCTCCATGTAAATTCTTGCAGGCTCCTAAGTCTGCTGGGTATCTCTATAAAGCCTTGCTGTACGTCTATACTATCATCCTTAAAGCTTAGTAACTATTTTAATGCCTATTATTTACTGCCAATATGTGGCTGAGTTGGAGTATTTGAAGTATAACTGAAGATGTGACTGTCTGCACATCCCTATGACAGGAAAGGGTGAATTAATTAAAAGCTTAACTAATTCTCCTCACCCGACTTCCACGCTGCGTTTTCTTGTGGCCTGGCTCCTAGCCAAGTCCTGCAGGGCAGCTGACTGCCAAAGCCAGGTCCCCAGGTATTGGGAAATGTTGGACGACATTAGTGGCCAGATTATTACATAGTAAAAGCAAATCAGAAATAGGTAGGTTTTTTAAAAAGATAACTGAAGCTTATTGACATGCTATCATTTTCTTTACTAGCTAGCACTCTGAGGTCCTCATCATGCAAAATGATCACTGGTCGTATGTATTAATACGATTGTTAAAGCATGCAGTAGCTGTTTCTCTCCCAAATATAACATTTTCCCAAAATATTGAGCTGACACATTTTACCAATAACAAAAGTGAAACATCTCTGAAGTGGTAGCACAGAAAGTACAATCATATAGCTCCACAAAAAGAGTAAAGGAGAAACTTTTTCCCGGTTTGCAACCTACTGAATTCCTCAAAAATGTGTTGATTCTAAAGATAAAATCATACTATCTTTGTGAAACAAGGAAAGGAAAAATTTTCTCTTCTAGTTCTAATGTTCTGCTTTCTAGAAGCCGAAAGAAAATTATCAGTTCGCATTAAAGAAATAATGAATGAATGGAGCATTTTTTTTCATTTAGCTAAGAATGTTTACAATAAAGGTGCACAAACCTAAAATTCTTGAGCAAAGAAAAGTACAGTAATTGAAAAGGAAAAGACATGCAAAGTTCAAAGGCAAAAATGATCTTTCCTGAACCATCACTATGGTTATCTCATGACTTTAACTAATAATTTCAGTGTTACATAAACCAAAATAGGCTTTAAAGAAAATACATTATTCATTCTGCCTATGTCGATTCAGTGTATGTGTTGCAGGGTTGAAGGGAAGAGTGAGTCTATCGTTGTCAGACAAAACATAAATTGTTGTGCCACCTTCTCCATTGCCGTGGTACTCTGGACTTGGCCCCACAAGCCCATCATTTGCTCATCAGTTCCTTCAGATGTCCTGTGAACTTTTCAAGGGTAAGGCCTGTCATACATTTCCAACATCTTTAAAAATGCCCAAAGTTCAATAAAACTTTGTTAAATTAATGATTGAAATGTTTAACTTACTAATTAATATAATAATTCCAGAAATTGTGGTAGGAAAATAAAGTATCATACAACATGGAAAACAAGGTTTCACATCTCACACAAATCGTGAATGCAGCAGAATTCCCTAAATTGCAATGACTTCCAGAACACACCTTTGAACTCAGGTTCATATACGGAGTCCAGAAAGTATCAAGGTAACTAGAGAAAAATATTCTGTTTATTTCATGTCTATGCCACTGTGGATGATATCCTCCTTTGAACTACCTTCATTCTCTGCATCCTGAACTCCAGCCTACCTGAAATGAACATCAAGAACTGATTTCTCATTGCCAGATTATTGACCTCCTAGATCCCAGACCTTTGGCTTCTTTCTGATACCTGGTTCTGCCAGAAGCCTGTGTGCCTGCCTAATCATTCAGTTTGGCTGCTATTTAAATCTTAGCTTTGTTCCTCCTATAGCCCCTATTTATGTCTTAACTCTGTGTCCCTAAAGCTGAAGCAATGATCTATTCCACACTTCCGTATAAACACTGTAACCACTTAAGAGAGCACAGAACTTGAATTATTTTATTTTCAATTTCCTCAATAAATATACGATGAACTGATAACTAAAGTACTAATACTATCCTATACTTTTAAGTTATTAATTCAAAAACCTGATCATCCAACTAAAAATGATGTTCTTAGCATATGGAGTTATCTCTTTTCAAAGAGATACGCATGTGCCTTTTCAAGATGATCCTTAAGATAATACATAAACATCATTAAATAGTGTATGCATCAATATTATTAACAAATAATTTTCTGAATAATGATTATAATAAATTATAATCAATATTTTCTGAATAATAATAATTATTATTTTCTGAATTTTGCAGATAAAATAATTAAGAGAAAAAAGATTATTTTCCCAAGTTCTAAACAAAATAGAAAACTTAAGGTTAACACACCAAACTTTTGTTGTCATGAATCTTACCTACCTCCTTCCAAAAGGGATTTGAAATTTCATACCATAAAGAAAGAGAACTAATAGGTATTGAGTACCTGAAATGTACTAAACACTGTGTTGTCTCAGATAGTAATTAAACAATTGGGAAAGTAGTCGTATCTCATTTTGTAGAAACTAATAAGATACCAAGAGGCTTCTTTTCCAAGATGACACAGCTAAGAAGTATTAAAACCCAAATTTATTCAGAATTTAAACCCAGATCTATCCAACTCCAAAGCCGATACATGCCATTTTCTCCATTATGTGCTGACATAAGTGTAATAAAACCAGAAAGCATATAATCAAAAAAACATTAAAAGACAAACAATAAAAAATCAAGTTACAAAGCCTCAAGAATTAAAGAGAAATATTCCAAAAGATCTATGCTGAAAAGACCTATTGCATTTTAACACAAATCTCAGGCCTGCCCCATCTATCTGTGAAGAAAAAACGGAAATTCACAGGGATCACAGCTGTCATTAGTCTAATAAAAAGAAGAATCTGAGTTTATCAAGAAGGAGAAACAACTTACAAATTCTACAAATGATTTCTGGTGTAGGTCACAAACCGAGCCTCATACAAGTAGAATCCCTTTTGTCCATAGCAGTTTTTCAAAAATTGCAAAGATATTACTCACATGGCTGTTTCTTGCAGGGGCCTATTTCTATAGCCAGGTACCCATGAACCAAAATAATGTGGTGCTAGCATAATAAAAGAAAAAGAACAAGACGATGCCACGCACAAAGTTTTAATTTCCTCAAAGTATTAGTTCTGAGTGTTCTGTTCTCATCCTGAGTTCATGAGCAAAGCACCTTCCTGAAAACAAGGAAGAAAGGGCCTGCTGCCTTCTCCAGACAAACTCTGGCCATTCTTTAAGTCATTCAATCAGTCAGTCAACGAACATTTATTGAGTGCCCACCATGTGCCAAGTACTATGCTAGGCACAGGTGAGCACAACAGACTCGGTATGCACTAATGAAGTCTCTCCTTTGGTGGAAGAAACGAATCACTTAGTACATAAATATTTATGGTCAAACTCCAGAAAGTGTTATAAAGGCATTACAAAGAGCAATAAGAGCCAATCACAGGGAGACAGGAGTGAGCCTAGAGGCAGGGAACAGTTTAAAAAATGCATCTCTCAAGCAGACTTGCTTTTGCTAAGCACATAATTAGTCATCTACATTTGTCCAGTATGTATCATGTGTGCAAAGCCCCCTCAACCATAAAGTATACGAAGAAGCCTAAAGACACGTCTTTGAAAGACTTGAAATTAAGTTAGAAAGAATATTCCTCTCTATCCTCCTCCGAATTCTCTCATTTCTGATCACACAGCCACTTTAGCAATAGGGAAGTCACACAGGCATGTGACCCCACCACTATTACATGATAACCCTCTCCCAGGCATCACCCATGACTGCCCTCCACCACCACCACCAGCATGATTCTTAGACAAATGTTTTAGGCTTCCTCATGGAAGTACGCACGGAGATTGCTATCAGAGATATGACTAGGTCAGAGTTCCAGATCAGACCTACATTTCAGGTCCTGAGGCTACACATTGAGTTTTTTAATTTGTCCATGTTTTTTCTCCAAAATCAGATATAATAACTCATAAACAGAGAGGATTTATCTGTTTACGTGTCTTCATAAGCATTAGTTTTAGGCCCAATTCAGTTTCAAGGTCAGTGCTTTTATAATTGATCGGACTTCCAGTTTTATAAAGATAAGAAAAATATACATCATGCAAAGTCAGCTCCAAATTTCCCATGAATACTATGGTAAACCCGAATCAGTTTCCACCAATGGTGGTAAACTTTTCATCTACGAGAGAGAGCTCATTCTTTAATCGCACCTATGTGGAAGGTATCTGACCTACGGACTTGATCTAGGAGCCTGAGGGGAAGAGTCCTGTCACCATGAGCTTCACACTCCACAGATACTCCCCAGTTTGTTTCTTTAAGGAAGAAACAATTGTTTAAGAACAAAAATGTTAACTCAAAACAAGATAATAAGCAGCGTTAACTAGGTGGAGAACATGTTAAGAAATGCATCTATTGTATTTGTTGATGCAGATGATGAAAATATCTTTATTTATTATGTATTAAAATTAAAACACGTACCCTGATGTGTCAAGATATATTCTCTTATTTTGCCCTACCTATTTGCAATTTGCCTTTAAAAATCTGGAAAAAAATGTTTCCTCCACTGGTGGGCATAACTAATGTTAATAATCTCAGAAGTTATAGAGGAATCCCCCAGTGACACTGTGTACATGTTACTGTTCCATAAGCAGCTTCACACGTCACCCACGACCAACATTACCAGCAGAGATTGGAGATGCTTTCTGGGCTAGTTTGGTTACTCTGGGGCTTTTTGTTTGTTTGGGGTGTGTGCGTGTTAATTTGAAGAATACTGATGGCACCTACACTCCATAGCTAAAATAGAACGGTGGTCATGGTCACTTCTGTGTAGACCACATCCACTCCAAAGGGCAGCAATATCCCTAGAATTAGCTTTCTCCTTGAATGAATCTGCAAACCTACCCGGGCCACAATTTTAGGACTGAGGCTCCTCCAAGCCACAGTAAGAGGGTCTCTCTGGCTACCAGATTCTGCAAGTTATTTATGGGGATTTGGTGACCAAAGGACCAGTTCTTATAAGATTTGAATCAGCTCTGATGATTCTTCCAATGTCAACAATAACGGTGAAGCAACGTTGAGCGTTTTTAACTTCCACGTAACAAACTGGGACCAGGCTGCTCAACCTATTTAAATTACAGTGAAGGAAACGAAGCTCACGCATTTAGGAATTACTGTATTAGCCTCCCTGCGTGCCCAGTGACCCACAGGTCAGGTTCAGAAAGGGAAATTGCCACTGGTACATCTTTTTGTCAAAAGGAACAGACAGTTGTTTTCCTCAGGTCTCCAGTTGCATCACGTAACTTGAGGGACGTCTGGATTCCGTGGGGTGGCCCTGGGAGGAAGTTAAATGAAACCCGGGGTGAGATGCACGGGAGAAAAAGGGCATTCGGGGGCCCGGGAGCGGCCTCTTCCCGGGCTTTGGGCAGGGCGCCGAGGGCGAGCCGGGGCTTCCTCGGCCAAGGCGGGTGGCGAAGGTTCATCGCGGGGGCGTCTGCGCTCGGGTTTGGGGGGGGGGGGTGAGAAAAGCCAGAAGGTAGCGGGGTCGCTGGGAAGGCGAAGCGGCTGCCGCGCTCGACCTCTGCGCCCGCCGTGCCCTGCAGGCCGCGGCCCGGTGCGCGCAGGAAGCGCGGGCGGGGCGGCCCGGGAGGGGCCGTGCGGAGCCCGGAACGCCCCTGCGCGGAGGCCCGAGACCGCAGCGTCGCCGCGCCTCCCGAATGCAATTTCGACCGGTGTGTCCCCGGTCGGCCGCCGGAGGCCAGGACCAGGACAGAGGAGAGGCCGAAAGAGAAAAGGGGCATGGGTGGGGGAGGGGACCGGAGCGAGGAAGCGGTGTCATTTCCACCAACGGGGCTCTTTCCTGACCCAGCCGCTCATCTGTCACCGCTGTCTCGTTCCTGTTATTTACATCTGTCTTTAGCATTCTAATTACTCGCTTTATTACTTTAGCCTGGAGGAATCCTGTAAAGAACAACGGAGATGAGGATCCTACCACACAATAAAACTGCCCAAAATCCCCACTGCGCATTATACAGAGCACTTGAGAATATTTGTGCTGTTATATGACCTCAATATGTCCTTAAATTGATCTTATTATATCTTCCTTTCTCCCTTCTCTTTCTCCGTGTGTACGTAATGAACTCTTTTAAGGTGCGGAGCGTAAGAATAAGCTGTTCAACAAATGATGAAAATGAGATTATTCTCTGAGGGGGTTCGGGCTAGAGAAGACTTGGAGGTGTTTGGATCGAGCCCACGCGGGTCCAGTTCCTATACCCTTGGTTTCATTTTTAGTTCTAGCTGATAAAGTAGAGGCATCTTCACACTCGAGCTTCTAAGGCTGAAAGAAATCTTGGAAATGTAGAGGACAGAATAAAATGCCTAATGTCTTTCATTATCTTGCATTAATCTCTGAGTCCCCAGAAGGTCTCAAGAGGGGAAGTGAATTTTGAGTAGGGATAGAAATGGGGTTCAAAAATTGTGGTGGTTTGAATGTTTTTCTTTTAATGTAAGAGTTAGAAGGGGGCGTGCAAAATCTGACTAAATCACTGATAGCAGGATTCACTGATACACCCAAGACTGGATTCAAAAGGAGGCTGATACAACCTACCAGAAAATCCAGGACAAGACTGCGGCTTTCTAACTATTATTTATTCCTGCTAGTGGAATTATTGTTGCACTCAGTTGCAATTTTCTGGCTGTGCTAATGGTTTTCTTTATTGTGTTACACTAACATAATCTCCTCCAGAAAGAAAATGACAAAATATATGGATTTTTAGATAAATAACTGAGGTAATTTATTGGCCTTTATGTTCTTCCGATGGGGTGGTTGATAGATAATGTAATAATATGCACATAATTAAGCGGGTTTACTGTACCTCAGTCAAAATAGGTTCAAGGGCAGTATCTCTGTCTTTAGGCTCACCGTTTTCTCAATGGATATTTACTTCCTTCATCCTGTGGAATAAAGGGGCAGACCTCAGAAAGCAAATAACTAGGAACAAAATAGCAATGGAATTGCGAAGAAAAAAAAATGAAAACTGATGAGTTTGCTCATAAAGGACATTCACTTAGGGCTGATTCCCACCCACCCCCTTTCTGGTAAGATTCAGTAAGCCACAGAAAATATGAATTAAGAAGAAAAGAAGGACAGATTGCAGACAAACATAGGTCTTCCCAGAGAAATGAATAACTTACACCCAACTCAGGGAGTGGCCTCCAAAAACAGCACTGCAGTACCCAGAGACCTGCTATCAAGGAAATGTGAAGGCTTCTGGGAAATCATGGATAGTGAACTTGGTCACCAAATGCCCCTTTGCCCTGGCTTCTGGAGGTTGCCCATTCAAGGCATGGTGTACTTGCTCTTCCAAACTCATCTAAATTACATCAATAACAGAGCGCACTCTTTAATGAGCTCTCAACTTTAAAGACTTGAAGGATATTAACAAGCCGCTTGACAAATGGTGCTTAGAAGCACATTAAAGACGCTGCTAATGGAGCGCATAATGACGGCTAATTTTCGATCAGATATAAATTAGAGCCCCAACAGTTATTTGCCTTAAGGACTTTATGTAAATGATTCTGTTCTGTATAAACTGAAAAGCGAAGAGAGCCCTGCCATTTTGGCAATCCTTGTGGATATGATTAATAGATCTGCAACAGAACTGGGCAGAGACAACTGATGGCATTTCCATCTAAAAGTCAGTGTGTTTGGGTAGTAAATATGATATCTTCTAAAGTCAATGTATCCTTCTTCTTCGAGCAAAAGAGTAAAAATGTCCTTGGCACTTCCTGCACGTGGTTACAGAGGTTCACCTCCCCCCCCCAAAAAAGAGCATCCAGACGCCCTATGACCTGCAGCTCACATCCACCAAGACTCTGAGAATAGCCACAACTCTGTCCTTCACCAGGGCCCAAATCTGCTTCTCAGCTTCCCTAACCACACACCCCCACATTACCCTCAAGCCACAGAGGACTTCACTGGGTTCTAAGCCCAGTTTATCCACTTTTTAGAATCCTCCCACGGTGGAATCGCTTGAGATCTCATTCCCAGCTTTGCACACAATCCACATTCTGCAAGAGTGTGCTAGGAATGGGGAGTGGGAGAAGGAAGGAAAGGAGGAGAAGGAGGAGGCGGAGGAGGAGAAAGATGATGATGGCAGCAGTGAGGTGGGAAGAAGGAGGATGGAAGAGAATTTGAGAGGAGTTCAAATAGGAAAGGTTAGAGGAACTCTAATACCTACCCAGTTCAAAGTGGAGGGAGACATTGTGGCTGCTTAATTTTTTAATGCTTGGTTTTTATTTATTTATTTATTTGTTTGTTTGTTTGTTTATTGGCCTGCTGTGTCCTCTCACATCCCCTCATTATAAAAGTTACGTCTCAAATCATCAGAGCTTACAAAAGAGTTCAGGGAACTCCCCTAAAATTTATTTCCTTCTAATCTATTCCTGTTCTGGTACTTAGGAGGAAGCTGGGAAGAGGCATTGTCCTAAGATGGTGTTACCTGTGTCCAGTTTCTGCTTTATTTCATCTACTTGCCATCAGCTGAGGAAAATGTCATATGCGACACTGGGATTACTTGGAACTGCACCTGGCTGCAGTTTAAGAGATAGCATCTTTTCCAGAACAAGGGGAAAGAGTTTATATGAGTGAATGTGCAAAACCTGAAAAAAACCCAGCCAACTCTAGCTTGTCAATGGCTTGTTTATTATGAATTACAAACAAAATCTCAGCCTTGCTGCTGCAGGAAAGCCAACCATTATTGCATCTCAGGGTAGTTTTCTCTGCCTTCCACATGCAAGATAAATATGATTTGGGGGGATCATTTTTATAAACAACTCGTGAGCAGAGTTAAAGTTGATGCAGAAATCCTGCCTCAAGAAGTGAGCTGTTTCTAACAGTGACACCAGCTTTCTAACATTTCCTTATCCAAGCTATTTGAGAGATGAGAGTAGAGGGAGGAGGGAAGGGGGAGGGATTGAGCATTAAAGAGATTTCTCCTAGGCTGATTAAATCATTTTATCTTGCAGTTACTGATACCTAATGGCCACCAGTTAAATGGGATAGAGTAAGGATGCTTCTTCCCATCATTACTGAGTTATGAAGTAGTTTCAAATTGGGGTGCAATAAATACAATTGTTCTTAGCTTCCATTAAATCTGCCTCCTCTCCCTTCCAACCTCCCTCCCCAATCCCACACATTCAGAGCACTAACAGGACATGTGGGAAACCTCTGGACATTTCTTCTACCCTCTAGTTTAGGATTCTATAGCAATGGCAGCAAATAGAAAGAGCAGCCTCAGCTTTTCCTTTGTCTGACAGCAAAATCTTGCTTGTTTCTGTTTACCACTGGCTATCTGATACTCTGTGCTGATGCCACAATTGGGGCAGTGGAAACTATTTTTTGAAAAATAAAGCTTACAATTATGTTAATAATGAAATTAACAACAAAACCATAGAACTCTGGTCTCCCCTGGTTTTGAGAGGAAAAGCTGAACTTTTAAGAATGAGAAGCTGTTTGCCGCATTCAGCTCAGAAAACTTGATTTGCTTATTCTTCCATTTTTTCCCCCACCTAGAGTACAAAGTTCCTGACACCTTTTGTGATTTTCCTTACAGTGAATGAACACAGATTATCAAGACTAATTACCAGTGGCCCAGATACTTCTGCTGCTCTCCTGGGAAGAAATTGAGAATACTTGGTGAGATGGGACTGGTCTGGCTCTCTGCACTGGTGCCCTTCTATCTGATTTTAGCTCCCCTTTCTCTTTTGTGTGTCTACACTGCAAGATCTGAAATAAGGGGATGACATATGTGGTTATTTTTTGCATTTTTCCCTCTCCCTGGGGAAAGGTAAAGATCCCCCTCCTATTAACCACCCATCACCCCCTCACACACTCCCTCTTTTCTTATTCACCTCTCAAACGTTGAGTGAATCCCAGCGGGGGGAAATAAGTCTTACTGAAAAGGAAAGCAGCATGTGAAAAATAAAAAATCAATGAAATGATTTAGGAAATGGAAGAATGGGCCCCTCTGACAATACTGTAATTAAAAGCTCTCAGGGCTGCAAAGTGAAAAGTTGATGAGAGAAAGTGCAAGTCACCAACCAATTCTTACCTAACCCATTAGGACGGTTCCATAGAAGTTAGACTTAATTTAAGGGTGTGGACCCTAGGGTCTTCAAAAACTCCTCTCAGAAGGAATCAGATATCCTAGCTCAGCAGCCAGGGGCTGGATTCTCTCTTCCTCCAAAAGACCTAAGACTCTGGAGGTGGAGGAGAAAGCAGTTGCCTTTGTTCTGGCTCCAGATGAAAACGTGGCCACCTCCAGAAACTGAGATGAAAAGTTAGCCAGCTCAGGCACCATTAGTTGGTACCAAAATGGGACCTGAAACCAATTAGCCAGGCTGCCCTCTCTGGAAGCCAGCATGAACCCTTAGAGAGCCCAGAGCTTGAAGCACTGAGCCTGGATTCAGAAGTTGACCTTCACGCAAATTCTGGCCCCTCATCCCTGCTCATCTGCTGAGCCCATCTGCAGGCCAGTTCCCCATGCTTTCCTTGGGAAGCACAGATGGCTTCCAACTTTGCAACCAAAGTGCTCCTGTCAAAAGACATTGTGGGGCCAGGCGGGCGTGGTGGCTCAAGCCTATAATCCTAGCTCTCTGGGAGGCCAAGGCGGGGCGAATTGTTTGAGCTCAGGAGTTCGAAACCAGCCTGAGCAAGAGCGAGACCCTGTCTCTACTAAAATTGGAAAGAAATTAATTGGACAACTAAAAATATACAGAAAAAATTAGCCGGGCATGGTGGCGCATGCCTGTAGTCCCAGCTACTCAGGAGGTTGAGGCAGGAGGATCGCTTGAGCCCAGGAGTGTGAGGTTGCTGTGAGCTAGGCTGACGCCACG